>JAJMDI010000133.1:0-16768 GCA_030573535.1 Hanseniaspora occidentalis var. citrica
GAAATATCATTAATAATATTAGCAGCGTTTGTTAGCAATGTTTGGGCAAACCCCAACACAAAAATAAATAGCAATGAATTCATTGGTAGTATTGTGTTGTTTTTGTTGGTAGTTTTATCTGTATCTTTAAGGCCATTATGTGAGACTGAAATAGTTGGTAGTGAGTTTCAACATAATTGAACAAAAGCAGGAGTTTATATACAAATTTTCTTTGGTTTTTGTTATTTGAGGTTTGAAGTAATCATATTACGACATCATAAAGAATATTAAATCTGTTGCAAAATCTGTTTAATCAATACCTTATGTCACTAAAAATTTCCTATTCTGGCGAGATATCGTTCTGCGGGTTTTTACGGTCAAGCCAAAAAATTTGAAACGTCAACCAACTGGGAACTTTTCTAAAAAGTGAATATATGTGGTCCATTAATATCAACAACATGTGAAAAAAATACAAAGAGAAAGCTATTATCTTGATGGTATTAAGAGAAACTAACAATCCACAACTTAATGCACCGCGAGAAATACCTGTTGAGGTTTTTTGCTAAAAAGAAGTATTGAAAGCACAAATAAAATGTTTTTCTCAATTAAGGTAGATTAAATTTAATTTTTTCACTCAAATTCATATGAAACAATGTTTTTGAGGATGACTTCTAAATATCATGCGAAAAATAAACATGGGGAAGTAAAAACTGACTAGGTTTGCAAAAGCAGACACTGTGGCTGGTTGGTTTGCTGTGACATTCACTTCAGAGTTTTAAACCCTTTTTTTTTGTTTTGATGGGGGTGAATACCTTATTGTTGAGAGTATTATCAAATAGTGACGTGCATTGATGACTTAATTAATATCTTGTACTCTAAAGCGTCAATTATTATCAAACCAAAAAAACACAACTTACCCGCATGTGAAATTGAAATATCTGTACAACTCACAATATTTTTTCGCCTGCGGGATGACTTGTGAAAATTAAAATCTTCGATCTTGAAAACAAAGTGTTGCTGTAACTTGGGCCAATTAGTTCAACAGAAACATAGAGAAATATCCAAGAAGAACATAGAAAACCAAGCCAATTAGAATGATAAATCAGATCACTAGTTTAGTGTTTTTTGCTAGGAGATTTGCATCCACCACACCCAAGATTCCAAAGTCCTTGTTGCTGAAACAAGAAAAAAGACTGGCTCAATCCAACATGTCATTGGCAGAACAGGAACTTGTCGAGAAACAAAAACTAAAGAATCAAACCAATCAGTTACTAATAACATCGCTTAAGGACATTGCTGGTTATTTTAATCCAGGTGGTTCTTCCAGCAGTGAAGAAGATTTCGAAGAGGAGCACTTGAATCAGTTAAGAAAAAAATGTGAAGATGGTTACATGCATAATATGTTTTCCCAAAAATTTAACATTGATTTAGATACCATCAAGACTACCCAGCACCAAGTGAACGAAAAGTTGTGGATTTCCAGTTTTGATGCTTTGGAATTTGAAGAGCAAGAAGTTTTAAACTACTACTTAGATGTTGTTCTGGTTGAAACTTATGGGCAAAAATGGATCGATCTTCCAAACATTTTTAAAAAAATAATGTATTTCAGAGCGTACGGTAGTTATGGTCCTAGATCTGACTTGGAGAAAACATTTTTATTTGAACAGGTGAAACCACAAGATCTCTTATGGTTACGCCCATCTCCGTGTGTTTTCTCTACTAAAACAAATGTCAAAACCATGCATCCAAAAGAGTTGAAATTGATTGCAAACTTGGAAAAACAAGATCTATCTAAAATTTCCAATGGGCTAATAAATATATATGAATGTAGTCACAATAGACTAAAACACTGGAAAACCAAATTTAACAAACCAGACCCTGGTACAAAGTTTATTCTTTGGGTCATGGGTCTAGTCAGTATTTACTGTTTGTACGAAGATAAGAAATACTTTGGTACTTTAGAAGCAAGTGAACAAGAAAAAGACCAAAACTAATCGCCTGGATCTTTTTTGTAATTCTATTAAGCACCCACAGTCGGCATTATTCCTGTAAATATACATGGTTTTAGAAAATATATACCTGTCTCTCTATATATATATCTGAATACACAAGTTGAAATACCTTTAATCTTTCATAGGCATATCATTTGAAGTTTTTTTCTTCCTTTAATTGTATTCTTGGCATACTGATGGTCCTGGGTTGAGTGTGGGTATATTGTATAAAAGCTTTATCCTGTTAAACGTTCATTCCTCGTCTTCATCTTCATCTTCTTCGTCGTCTTCTAGATCTTCCAAGTCGTCTTCCCAAGACTTCTCCACTGTCAGTTTTACTCTCTTGATATATTGTGATTTGTGGTCTTTGAATAGAGTGGCAGCTTCGACATTGGCTGGGGATGCAGGGTTCGGATCGTTAAATAATGACTGGATACTGGTCAATATGGAAGAAACATCGTAAGTTGGAGTCCATCTATTTTGTAGAATATCTAAACAAATTTCACCGTTAGCGTATACGTTCGGATGGAACATCTCGCTAATGAATTTCACATTGGGAGGTTTATTTGGGTAGTCTTCGTCAAACTGTAAGACCAGTCTGAAGGTCCCGTCTTCGTATGGAGTTTCGGCTGGACCAATGATCATGGCGTTCCACAACATGACATTATCGGACAGTGGAGACGCAGTCACACCTGGTGGGGAGTCTTCGTTCATTCTTTTGAAATCTCTCATCAATCTTCTTCTAGCTGGAGTACTCATCGTTGGGTCTCTGTGTTTAGTGTACTGCTTTTGGCTTGTTTTCTATGTTTTTTTTCTATTAACTCTGATTGTGTTTATTTATATATAAAATTTGCTGCCATAAAGTATAAAAATAACTATGATTTTAAATATTAAATTAAACGAACTTGTAAATGCAAACTTTTAAACTATCGTGACACACTAATAAAATACTACGATGCTTATAAATCATAATCATCATACTGAACTTACACGCAAAATAAAAAACTAAAAAAACATAACAAGTGGTTATCAAACAAACGTGAAATTTGATCATTGAAGCATAACAAATTTAATACCCGGTCATGTGTGTTCTTCAAATGTGCGTTGTTATCTGAGACCCATGAGCATCACATGATCAATGTCCACTAACAGACCGAGTGCACTCTTTTGATTTTAACCATGTATGGTATGAATCATACTTCCTAATAGTTTTATTGAATCCGCTATTATATGAAAATAAACAATGCAATATGTACAATATATATTAAATAAAGAGACTACACTCTGTCCAGTTGCACTCTATCAGTGTTGTACATCAAGTTGCCTAGTTTCAAAACGGTGTCTGTTCCGTACCCGTCAATCGAGTGGACAGTCAAATCACCGTTCCAGTACTCTGCATAAACTTTGCAAAGAGCCAATCCCATTCCTAGTTGGTATCTTGGGGGTCTTTTCATCAATCTCATCAATGGTCTCTCAAACTGCTCTTCTTTGTTCAACGACAGCTGTTTGTATGCATCCGTGTGTGTTTCCGTGTGGAATGTGCCTAGGGAAGTGTTTTCAAATATAGATTTCGTAGCTGTGGTGATTTTACTACTACTACTACTACTACTACTACTACTACTACCACTGCTCTTTTGTGTTTTAGATGCTGTATTTTTTTTCAAGACTCCGTGTCTTGTTGTATGAACTTGATTATGAGGATTTGTGTGACTCTTTTGTTGTTCCTGATCGAAATTGTAGATGTTGTTACTATCAAACTTTGGTAATTTGTGGAAATTTTCCAATGATTTTTCCGCCCATTCTTTATTTTTCCCAAATGACCAAATGGTCTTTGCATCATAAGGTACACCGCCACCCAGATCGGAAACTCTAAACATGAAATTCTGTTCATTTTTAATCAAAGTCACTGTAATTTTTCCCGGTGTTTTCACTCCTTGTTTAATCGCTTGTTTAACTGTTGCTACATAACTATTTCTTAATATTTCACCAAGCATATATCTTAAATGAGTTGGTAAAAAATAAAATTCCAAATTTTTTTCTCCGTCTATAATCAATTCCGGCATCTCTATATTGGTTCCATAAATATCTTGAATGAATTTTTCACACATTTCTTTGACTTCTTGTAAATAATTTTCAATTTTACATTTTCTGAAAATATCACCCAATACTATAACATTTTCATATTTCCCGTTTTTAAAATTTTCAGTCAAACTCAAATGTTCCTCCACCATCAATCTTCTACTGATTCTTGCTCTCAATAATTCAGATATCAATTCATCCATTTTTTCTTGTGGATATAGATCTAGTATACAGTTTTCCAAAGACCCCATGATCAAATGAGGTAAATTCAATAGATTGTGATCTGTTAAAACCGCGTTTGCAAAATTAACAAATTTTTCATTATCTTCAAGTGTCTTGATATCAGGAAATTTTCTAAATCTGTTGAAAATATCATAATAACTTTCATAAACTTGACTGAAATGGTAATTGTTGATCACTTGGAACGGAAGCTGTTGTAGTTTGAAAATTTTGTGTGCAATTCTGATTGTCAATTCCCGTTTCACAAACCTAGCACTGTTGATGATTTTCACTTCACTCAACCTATTTCTTTCATCATCGTAATATCTTGCCAACTGTTTTAGAGAAACAGGGTGTGGTTTCTGTTTCAAAACAAACGGAAGTAATACATCCTGGTTTTGATAATAATGCAACATGTTCACATACTTGGAATGTGGAGAGTATGAAGTACCAGCCATAGCAGTAATCTCCGGAGCAAATTCATTAATATGTTTAGTGGGGAAAAAGTTGGAAAAATTCGGCAACTTGTTCAAAGACTTTAACATTCTTGATTCTTTTGTTTATATTTTTTTGCCTTTGTATAGAATGTTTTGAATTTTTTCGAGTATTTTTTCGAGTATTTTTTTGAATTATTGAATTTTATTAAATCTCTTCAATCTATAATTAAAATTTACTCAAGCATATTGTTTATTTACTATTCAAGAACATTGCCTCATCTATTCTTTTACTTACTACTTACTTACTCTCTTCTTAAACAAAATTGCAACATACAAAAAAGAACTGAGAAAATGAAAAAACCAAAAAAAGAGTCATATTCTTTCCTGGAAAAAAGGGTTTTTCAGTTAAAAGAATTCAAGTCACATGACATTTTTTTTTTTTTTAGAAAATTTTCTTGAAACACGTAAAAAAAAACAACGACATTTCCTCTTTTAACACAGACAATATCGAGTTTAATGGTATGTTTGTTGTTTGTACTTGTTAGATGATATTCTTTAAAATTTTAATTAAATATTCAGAAAGTTACATCTAATGTGATTTGGGGAGAAAATAAAATTACAAAGCAAGAACATACTCGAAACATATTCAACAAGACACACACTGAGCGATTTCAGTGAAAAACACGTTGTTCCAACTAAAAAAATAAATAGAAAGACACACAGCGTATACAGACAGATAGTTAAAACGATGGATTTGAAAAAAATGCTAATCAGTGGAGATATCTCTGACGAAGACAGTTTTGATTCTTCATCAGCAGACGTTTCACCTCGCAATAATTTTGAGAAACTGAATAAAGACGTGATAGTGATTGATGATTCTGGGGTTTCTGGGTCTTCTGACATTGAAGGTGGGTTTGAAAACGAGAATAGTGAGGTGCCAGATAACGAGAGAACAATCATAAATAGCAATCCTGTTTTGAAAAACGTTCCGAAAATTGCTTCACCACTGTCCAATGAGAATCTAACCGATAGAAATATGAGTGTTGATAGTGGTGGGAGTGGTGGTAACAATAAAAGACCACAGGCAATAGCGATCAATAGTGACTCGAATATATTGGGGACACCTGCTTCTAAAAAAATGAAAACTTCGTCGACAGCATCGACATCTAACAATTCAAAACTTTTGGCAAAGATCAACATTGCTGAGCAATTGGCACAAAATAGGAAAAAAGCTAATGGCTCGAAAAGTAGAACCTCAACTCCTCCGTTGCTTAATGACAATGCTGGCAAGGAAGGTGATAAGACTTTGGATAAGAAAACTGTGTCCAGTAAGAATACAGCAGGTAAGAAAATTAAAACTACTTCTAAAAGTTCTAATCCTGGAGAAACTGCAAATGCTACTGAAACCAACAATAGCAAGACTCTACCAACTGCAAAGAAAAAATCATCTACCAAGTCATCCAGCATTAACTCTTCAGCTGCTGCTACTACTAATAAGAAAAAATTACAAGGCTCAGGGGAAGCAAACACTGTACAGCCTAAAAAGGAAATTAGTGTACCAGCTATTGGATCATCTGCATCTCCTGCAACTATGCCTTTAAAAGCCGCATCGACTGGTATTCAAGATCAAAACAAAAAATCTGGCACTGCCACTTCTACGAGTACTACAGTAAAGGCAAAAAAAAATTATTTAACTAAAAAGTCTACACCCTCGGTGACACCTATTCCTGTGCTTGCTTCTTCGACTAATGACTTGACAAGTAAACCTAAAACGCCAAAGAAACCATCTGTAACCACGGACTCAACACTTGGTAAACATACAACCACATCCAAGACTCCTGCGAAAACTCCGGGCAAACTTTCAAGTGTTGCAAATGTCCCGCAATCAAACAAGAAAGCAACACAGATGCCTCTACAGAATCCTGAGGAGAAAATTGGAAGTCCAAAGATAATCGTTGGACCAAAAAAACAAGGTTTGAATAACAAGAAACCATCGTCCACCTCAAACGGGATAGTCGTTGTGGATATCCCACTATACAACAGTGAGTCGAACGACTACTTGGACGAAAACGGACAAGTTGTTTTCAACTACGCATCGATCATTAATCAGTACACAAAGAAAGACACCACTCAGGTGAAAAAGAACCTTCTGGACGATTTGGAAGATAATGAGGAAATGGACGATGAAGCGATGGATGACGACATGGGGGATGATGACGACGACGACCTGGGTGACGAGTCAGAAGAGGTGGATGATTCAAACAACAACAACAACAACAACAACAACAACAACAACAACAACAACAACAACAGCAGTGCCACAACTGGGACCGGGCCCAATGGGAAGAAGCCACATCCAACAAAGGGGAAAAGCAGAATCGGGAAGTACGACATTGAGGATCCTTTTATTGATGACACGGAATTACTATGGGAAAACCAAAGAGCAGCCACAAAGGATGGGTTTTTTGTTTTCTTTGGACCATTGATTGAAAAGGGTCACTACGCAAGTTTTGAAAGAATCGATGGGACCATGAAAAAGGGTGGTATCAGATCCAACAAATAGGTTTTAAATATTACATACATGATATAAGTTTATTAGTACATTTATTATATAACTCAACTCATAGAGCATTCAAGGATATTTTGATGAACTCCACTTCTGGCAGTTCACACTTGAAATCCTTGTTGTCGACTATTTCCTCAACAATCTTAGTTTTTATCTTGGAAATGTATTCAGGTTTCCAAGTTTTCTGTAAACGAGCGTAAAAACTTAAGCAAGACAATAATTCACTCAAGTTTTCTGCAGTTGGTGCCTTGACTATATTATCTATCAAATCAATGGTTATTTTGTAAAATTGGTCCATGACAATAGGAGTAGCCCTCAAATATGTTCTTGGAGGTAATACTGGTTGTTTAGTCTTTGATTGTAGGTCTGGTTTTTCTAAAGCTTCATCATCTTTTTTAGTAATAGTCAATTTTGAAATTTCTTTGTTCAATGTATCAGTGTTTTCAATTTCAATGTTCTTGGACATTAGATCTTTAACAATACTGATTATAATACATTTTACTTCACTAAACGGACAAGAAGACAAAGTGTCAAACGCCAACTCATAAACTTCCTTTTCTGGAGAAACAGATAGAATTCTGGTCAACAAAGTCGAATAGATAACTTTTTCAACTTGGTAACGGGCGCTTGGAATATTTAATAAAATCAAATGGTATAAAGTTTGAATGATAGCTGATGGCAGTTGTTGTAACTCTGCTTGGTTTTCCTTATGAGAGTATTTGAAAAGTGGGTACCATAACATGTTGCACACCACATCTTGCATGAAAACTGTGTTGTAGTTCATTGTTTGAGAAACTTTATCTAATGAATAAATTCTAACAAACAAATAAATTAAGTTCGATAATTGGAAATACTCACCTTCTGGATACTTATATTTTGCAACATGGTATTGATAACCACACAAAATCAAAATACCTCTGTAATCCATCTGGATTTCCTTTTCATTACTCATCTTGAGAATATCATAAGTAGCAGGAAGTTTCAAAATATATTCAGAACTATGGTTGGTCAAATCCTTATACATTGAAACAGTTTCTTCGATGCATAGTTTGTGAAATTCTTTTTGCAAATCAATATCAAAAGAAATAGCCAAGTTGTAGATTCTTTCAAAAATATCCAAAAATTTCGAAAGCATTGGACTAATCTGGTCTTCTTTCTTCAAAATCTCCTTTTTGTAATAAAACCTGCTAAAATACAAAATGGAAGTTCCAGGACCTTGTAAACATTCAGCCAAACTGGTTGTCAAAAAATATCTTAAAAGTTTTCTTTGCAACAAGTTTTCCGTTTCCAAATCAAAGGTTGAAGGATCCTCAGGTCTAGGTGGGAAATAGTTTCTGCAAAAAGTGTAAAGTCTTCTCAAAATGAAAACATGATCATGAATGAATCTGATGTTTTTCTTGATAAATGCAATGTAACTGTTGATAGCCATGCTTAAAAATCTGGATGGGGTCTGAGTAGTCACAGTTTTCCAACAAGAATTGATGACTTCGCTTAGAATGTGGAACTTTATTTCAATAATACACTCAATAGGACTTCTGTCAATTGTAGTATTTGTTCTTCTATCACATCCTCCAAAACCTGTATTTTTTTCTTCCTCTTCTTCAATGTCCAATTGACTTGTCAATTCGCAAGCCATTAAAAACAATTCTTTGGAATTACCTCTGCAAGTCAATTCGTTGAAACAGCCCATTACCAATGGAACAAGCTTTCCTTTGGATAGACCTTCTTCTAAGTTCAAAAATGATAATTGGATGAACTGTAGCAATATTTTTGGCAAGTCCCAACCAATCTCGTTCAACAACTCTTCTTTAGCTGCCATTAATTCATCATATAGGGTTTCCAAAAACTTGTACGCAGCCTCTGTTTCTTTTTGAGCACAAAGCTGAGATGCATACATATCAATGATGGTGTTTAAAGTTAAAGCATCTGTTTCTTTAAATGCTTTAGACAAATTATCACAAATTTCATCAATGGAAAAACCATCGGTGTTAGCGGTATATGACTCTTGTTCATTATGACTACCAGCAGGACTAGTTTCAGCTTTATCAATTTCTGACATATGTGTGTGTGTGTGTGTATTTATTCTGTGGCTCTACTCTCTTTAGTTATTTTTTAAGAGATTACTGAGAGAATGTTTAAGTTTTGTCTTATGCCATAGTTCATTCCCTAGTGTCAACAAAAAGGACTAAGTTAACGTTCTAGGAAAAAGACAATTCATGCTTCAGCCAAAAATTTGCTAAAATCATAAATTTGATTTACCCGGCTAATTGATCAAGTGTGTACTGTTTTTTTCTTCTTGTAAGGGGAATTTAAGGACAGAGAGAGGAAGCTTAAATGAATTGATTATCAATCCTAATGATCATTACAAATATAGATAGGTAAAGTTGAGAAGAAATCATAAAAACAACTATTTCAAACAGAAATAGTCTAAGCAGGTAAAAACAAAAAAGATGGCAAGTACAGAGCCTAAAGAAGATGGCAGCAAAGATGACATGTCAAAGGCTAATGAGTTGTCTTCAATGATCAAGACTTTGCAACTGGAATTGAGCGGGTTGAAAACAGATGAAAGCGACAGTGATAGTATCAGCAGCAGCAGTTTGAGCAAGACTAGCAGTATAAGCGCGTTGCAGGACCGCAATCTAGAGAATGCCACCACTGAACAGAACTTTGACGAAGGCAAACAAGACCTTTTCGCCAAACGCTCCGCTTCTAATCTGAGAGACGAACTGAACCTCAGTAGAAACGTATCTAAGAGAAACTTTAGCACGAAAAGTGCCGAGATGGTGACCAGTCAAATACTTGAAGAGAAACAATTGTCGTTCCCAGAGACGGTCCGCGGTGTGGAGATGACTCCCACTGGGTATGAAGACAAGGATACAAGTATCTCTGTGCCGATCAGCACAGGCCCAGACGGGTCGGGAAAGGTGAAGATACGATTTGTGCCCATTGGCTCCATCGAGCCTCTTAACAAGATGATTATATCTGAGTCGCAGTCTTTTTCTGTCATCATCAACTTTGTTAAGCGGAAAACCCAGATGAAGCACGTGTACCTCTACATAAACAACTCATTTGCGCCATCTGGCCAGCAGCTGGTCGGGGAATTGTTTGAGCAGTTTAAAGTAGGGGACGAGTTGTGTATCAGCTACTGTGGCGGTGTGGCCTTTGGCTAGTTCTCTGTGAGTGTCTACTGGGGCTTCTTGAGTAGGTAAGTAGGTAGGTAGGTAGGTAGGTACTAGTAATATATAGTTTAAGGTGTGCTGGGCTCACCCGGATGTTTGTGTTTTTTTCAATTTTTTTTTTCATTTTCTTTTTTCCGTAGGCATGACATGATGACTGTTTGTTTACATGATCTTTATCTTAGATATGCCATTGATCTAAAATCTTAGAAACAATTTCCCTAAAAGAGAGGCATGAAAGAGGACCTCATAGCATTATACAATATGAACAACTTGCCAGGACACGCAGAACAGATAGACGAGGAGGCCATCAGCAAGATTATCCCGACACTTTTCACAGAAATGACCGACTCATTCAGCCGGACGAGGCCGTCGTTGGGCGTGGACGCCGCGCTGCACGACCGCGCAACGCTGAGTCTGGGCGGCGGCACGTACGACGACGAGAACGAGTACGTGCGGGCGCTCGTGCAGGAGAGCGAGCAGTTGGACGCAGTGATCGCCGTGGTCGCGGGGCTCGACGCGACACTCCAGACCAAGGTCTCCCGCGACCTCCTGAAGACCAGGACCACCTGCCGCTCGACCATCAAAATCTTGAACAGCTGGAACTCGATCTTCAGCCAGGCAGGGTACCTGGGGACTCTGTGCGAGAACGCCAACAGGAACTCGCCGAGCACGGGGGCGCAGGGGGGTGCCAGAAAGACCAACGCGCAGATCCTCGAGGCGAAAACCACAGAGTTGGACGACCTAAAGAGCCAGCTCGCCGCCGCTAGGAAAACAGCCCAGGGGATCACCCCGGGAAAGAGGGGCTCCCCGAACCAGTCCCAGCACCGCGGCTCCGCGTTCAAAAAACCAAGCGTGCCGGGCATCAGAAAGCCTGCTCCAGGAGGAATATTGAAGAAGACTAAACAGACTCACCCCACAAGAAGCGGCACCACAGGGAGCGGCAGACCGTGGCTTCCTCAGCCTAAAAAGAGAAACTTGTTCAGTCGCTGAACACCTTGGAGAGAGAGAGACTGCTCATGTATTAGGATCTTAGGGGGATTATTTTTTATTGTGTTTAGATTTTTAGTCAGTGTGTTTTTTTTATATACATATAGATTTTTAAATACTATACATGGGGAGAGAAAAAAGTACAAGTTTTTTTTTTTTTTTATTATTTGGAAGTCGTTAGTTGTTGGACTATTTTTTTTCTTCAATTTGATCAAAAGAGTCCATCAAAACAATCAAATCAGAAGCATCGACATTTTCACCGTCCTTGACAAAGACTTCCTTGATGATACCGTCAGCTTGGGCAGAAATGACCATTTCCATCTTCATGGCACTCAAAACAGCAACGGCTTGACCCTTCTTGACTTCGTCGTTCTTCTTGACTTTGACTTCAACAATAACACCAGCAATTGGAGCACCAACATGCAAGGAGTTGTGGGCGTCAGCCTTCAATTTGGAAACAACTTCGACTTTAGAAGATCTGTCAACAACAGCAACTTTTCTCAATTCACCGTTCAATTCAAAGTAAACTTCTCTCTTACCGGTGTCTTTGTCCAGTTCACCAACGGCTTGTGGTTTAATGATCAAAGTCTTACCTTGTTCAATGGTAACCACGATTTCTTCACCAATGGTTGGAGGAGACAAAAAGTTTTTAGTTGGCAAGATGGACAAGTCACCAAACTGTTCTTTCATCTTACGGTAGTCTTCGTAAACTTTAGGGAACATGTTGTAGGAGGCAACGTCGCACTCGGTGATCTCAGAAGCACCGAATCTTTCTTGCAAATCTTTTCTGATCTTGGCCAAGTCAAATGGAGCCAGTTCCAAACCAGGTCTAACGGTCAACTTTCTTCTTTTGTTTTTCAAAATGTTGGTTCTCAATGGTTCTGGGAACCCGTCGTATGGTTGACCAATCAAACCTTCAAAGAAATCCAAAACAGAGTCTGGGAAATCCAAAGATGGAGCCAATCTAATAACATCTTCAGAACTCAACTTGTTGGTGACCATGAATTGGGCCAAGTCACCAACAACTTTGGAAGTTGGAGTGACTTTGATCAAGTCACCTAGCAAGTAGTTGGCTTCTCTGTATGTTTTTTTGGTTTCTTCCCATTGTTTCCCTAGACCTAGTTGTTGGGCTTGGAACAACAAGTTGGTCAATTGACCACCTGGGATTTCGTGCAAGTAAACTTCTGGATCAGGACCTTTCAAGTCGGCTTCAAAACAGCTGTAAAGCAATCTCATTTGGGCCCAGTACGCGTCCAATTCTCTAACTTCGTCAACATTGATGTTTGTGTTGATTTCACCGTCCAAAGAGGCCAACAACGCAGAGATCGATGGTTGAGAAGTCAAACCAGACATGGAGTTTGTAGCAACATCAACAACATCAGCACCAGCCATAGCAGCAGCAGTCATAGAGGCAACACCGGTACCTGCAGAATCGTGGGTATGAACGTGGATTGGCAAGTTTGGATGTTTGGCTCTGATGGAACCAATCAAAATCTTGGCAGCAGATGGTTTCAAAGTACCAGCCATATCTTTGATCCCCAAGAAATGTGTACCCATTTCCACAATTTTGTCAACAACATCCAAGTAGTAGTCCAAGTTGTATTTTTTACCTGGTTGCAACATGTCACCACTGTAACAAACAGTTGCTTCAACAACACCACCGGCTTTCTTGACTGCATCAACACCAACTTTAATTTGGTCAAGACTGTTTAAGGCATCAAAAACTCTGAAAATATCAACCCCGTTATCTTTTGCTTGTTTAACAAAATGATCAATAGCATTGTCTGGTAAAGAAGAGTATGCTAATCCGTTGGCACCTCTCAACAACATTTGGAATGGAATATTTGGAACCAATTTTCTCAAAATTCTTAATCTTTCCCATGGATCTTCATGTAAAAATCTCATGGAAACATCAAAAGTAGCACCACCCCAACATTCTAAAGCAAATGCACCAGACAAAGCATGTGCAGTAGTTGGAGCAATAGCAGCAAAATCATAAGTTCTAACTCTAGTGGCCAATAAAGATTGATGAGCATCTCTCCATGTAGTATCCATCAACAAAGTACCTTTAAAATCTCTAACTTTAGAGGCAAATATTTCCGGACCTTCATTAAGCAAAACCTGTCTCCAACCAGTTGGAGGTTCCACATTGTTAACATCAATTATTTCACCAGTCTTATTATCATGAAGTTTTGGAATAGTTGGATGTTGTTGTAATTTAGGTAAACCAACTTGACCCTTAATAGAAGACCCATTAACAGCCAAATCAGCCAAATAATGTAATAGTTTTTGAGCTCTATTTTGAGAAGAATTCATTAAAAATAATGATGGAGTATCATCAATAAATGTGGTCCAATAGGTACCATTAACAAAAACAGGATTAGTCAACAGAGTCAACAAAAAGGGGATATTTGTTTTTACACCTCTAATTCTAAATTCAATTAAAGCTCTTAACATTTTTCTTCTAACAATTTCATATGTAGATCCGGAACAAGAACATTTAACCAACATTGAATCATAATGTGGAGAAATAACAGCACCAGCATATGAATTCCCACCATCCAATCTGACACCATTCCCACCAGCAGATCTATAAACTTCTAATCTACCAGTGTCAGGTTGGAAATTTTTACCAGGATCTTCAGTAGTGATTCTACATTGAATTGCAAAACCCCTTGTAGTGATTTTATCTTGTAATAGACCCAATTGTTTTAATGAAGCACCAGCAGCAATTTGGATTTGAGCAGCAACAATATCAATCCCAGTGATTTCTTCAGTAATGGTATGTTCCACTTGAATTCTTGGATTGATTTCAATGAAATAATGTCTATTTTGATCATCAACCAAAAATTCCGCAGTCCCTGCATTACAATATTTAGCTACTTTAGCTAATTTAACAGCATCACTTAAAATAGCGTTTCTAACTTCAACAGGTAATGTTTTAGCAGGAGCAACTTCAACGACTTTTTGATGTCTTCTTTGAACAGAACAATCTCTTTCAAACAAATGAACAACATTGCCATATTTATCAGCCAACAATTGAACTTCAATATGTTTTGGTTTATTTAAAAATCTTTCAATAAAACAAGTCCCATTACCAAAAGCAGTAATAGCTTCACTAGTGGCTCTTTGGAAAGCATCGGCAATATCATCTCCCTCTCTAACAACTCTCATACCTCTACCACCACCACCAAATGCAGCTTTAATAATAACAGGATACCCATATTGAGCAACAAATTCCTGAGCTTCTTCAACAGTGGAAATTGGTCCCGGAGTCCCCGGAACCACTGGAACTTTAGCCTTTTCAGCCAAGTTTCTTGCAGAAACTTTATCACCAACACTATCAATAATAGAAGGATCTGGACCAATCCATGTAATACCATTTTCTTGACATCTAGCAGCAAATTGACTATTTTCACTTAAAAACCCATACCCAGGATGAATGAAATCAACTTTATGTTCTTTAGCAATTTTAATAATTTCTTCAATATTCAAATAAGCGCCCACTGGAGTATTGTTACCACCAATCAAGTAACTTTCATCAGCTTTCAGTCTATGCATAGACAATCTATCTTCATGAGAATAGATAGCAACTGTTTTCATAGACAATTCATGAGCAGTTCTGAAAATACGAATAGGAATTTCACCTCTGTTGGCAACTAAAATTTTGTTTTTTTTACCCAAGATCAAATTTTCTTGATCTCTTAAAGAGATAGTAGTAGCGTGCATCTTTGTTTATTTATTTTTTATCTCCTTTGACCTCTTCTTTTCATTTTCTTTATTAATATAATTATAAGTTTATATAATAGTAATGTATAAGATCTAAGACTACGTAATATAATTAGACATTCTTAGACATCCCATGTTCTTATATAATAATAACCTTTAAGCATCTTAAAAAACATCTTCTTCTCCCTTCTTCCATGTCTTTTATTACATCAAATTGTTTAATATCAGTTGACCTCTTTTTTTTTTTTTTGCCTCTCCTTTCCTTTCCTTTCTTTCCAATATTAAAATAAATTTTTAAAAAAAAATTAGTCATTCAATTAAGACTAAATTAAAACAACAAAAAAACCTGAGTGTTTTTTTTTTTTTTAAAAAAAAATATTATTAATAGTAGAATCCCAATAGAAACACGTGCAGACTATTTTTTTTTTTATACTTTGTATTTAGATAAAGAAAGAAAGAAAGAAAGAAAGAAAGAAAGAAAAGCACATGACCTAAAATGGAAATTTAACAAAAAAAAAAAATAAGAAAAAAAAAAAATTATCACTCAAAACAGAAAGAGGAAAGTGAAAGAGAAAAGAGAAAGTCATAGTTTAGTAGAGTATGTAGGACACTTTTATATAGTACAGTAATATTATTAAATTATGATTTTTGACTTCTGTTGACTTCATCTTGTAGTGATAGTATAGTGTATAGAGTGTAAGGCATTAAGAGATAAAGAATGATGATGATGATGATATCACATTTATTGTTTTTATGATGATGACATCAACAATATATGGTTTATTAGTACATGATACATTAAGTACATTGGGGTACACTAGAGAGAGAGTCATTAATGGATGACTTAGTGAAATGGGAAAACTGGAATTTGATTGGTTTGACTGAGTGATGTTAGTTTTTTTTTTAACTGAATCTTAAGTTATAGTAGTGATAGTAAGAAGAAAATAGCTGTGGGCGGAGATTAAATGTCGACGTTATACTCTCTATATATATATACTATAGGTAAGTCTGTATAGAGTGTGTAGACTGTGTAGGGTGTGGGTGTGCTCTTTCTCGAAATACTAGGTCTCCCACCTGGACACCATCTCGTTCATGATGTTTGCTCCCTGGGTGGTGATGTATGCGGGTATCTGGTCTGCTCTGTTGTTTGAGATAAAGGAGTTTAGTGTGGCTAGGATGTGGAGGCTGTTTGGGTAGATGATGTTTTTGATGTATTTGACTCTGGTAGTCAGAGTAGTGGTAGTTCTGTTGGTAGTAGTATTGTCGTGGTGGGCATTACTCGGAGTGTTGACCCACTGGGTGTGGAGGTATTTCAAGTATTCGAGGAAACAGGGGTCGTTGTGGAGTTGGAGAGTGACAAAGAGGTACTGCAGGTAGGAGATGTTGCTTAGGGATTGGATGAATTCCAGTTCGACTTCGAAGCGGGTGTAGGAAGGTGTTTCTGTCATTGAGTGGAGTGTATGGGGGGAGTGTATGGGGGTAGTGTATGGGGGAGTGTATGGGGGAGTGTATGGGGGGGAGTGTATGGGGGGTAGTGTATGGGGGGTAGTGTATGGGGAGAGTGGATGGGGGGAGTGAATGGGGGGAGTGAATTGAGTGGGT
>JAJMDI010000133.1:16868-142250 GCA_030573535.1 Hanseniaspora occidentalis var. citrica
GGGAGTGTATGGGGGTAGTGTATGGGGGAGTGTATGGGGGAGTGTATGGGGGGTAGTGTATGGGGGGTAGTGTATGGGGGGTAGTGTATGGGGAGAGTGGATGGGGGGAGTGAATGGGGGGAGTGAATTGAGTGGGTGGGTTAAAAAATGATGGTAATTTTTTTCTTTTCTTTTCTTTGTAATACTATCTCAAGTTGTTAATCGGTTTCTCAAGATGTTAATCTGTAAGTCGATTGTAGAGTTCTCCACTGTGTCAGTATGTCTGGATGTCTGTAGGTCTGAAAAAAAGTTGAAAAAAAGTGTACACTGTGTAGGTGTGTGTACTTACCCGGTTGTAAAATATAGGCCCACAGAGAAGTGGGTGAATGCTTTAAGAGGGAATTTGACACGTATGTGGGTAGTTCGATGTATACAATAAGAGAGTAAAGAAGAAAGAACGTACCAAGAGTCTAAGGATGATTAAGAATAGAATCAAGAGTATTCAGAATAGGAACTCTAGAGAGAGTGCGCAGGAGAGGGACTCAAAGAAGAGCATTAATAGGCGGAACGTGCTGGCAAGGTTCAGCAACACGGAGCTGTTTTTCATACTGCTTACGCCGCTGACGATGGTTCTGTCGCACTTCATACAGCTGGCGTTGCCGAGCTCTGCATTGTTGCAGTACTTGTTCACCAACATCAACAAGAGGAACTTTGTGAACAGTGTGTTTGTGAAGAAGGGCTGGTTCTGGAGCAGTCTTGTTGGGTGGTGGAACATTTTCATCAGGGAGCCTGTGTGCTCACCTCTTGTGTCTTCTTCCAAGGGGGGGAAGAAGAAGAAGGAGACACGCGTGTTGGACGCGCCGTGGAAGCGGTTTCTCGTGCTCATCCTCGTGTGGTACGTGTGCACGCAGTCGCTTGTGTTCTACCACGGGTCGTTGATCGACGCGGTGTTCACGTTGACCGGGGGGTCGTGTGCGCCGCCTTCCTTTGTCGGTGAGTTTTTGTCTTCTTCTTCACCAGGGTCGTCCTTTGAGGGGTCCTCGGAGGGGTTTGAGACAGAGTTGAAGCGGTGGATCAAGAGAGGGTTTTCGCACTTGCGCGCGCAGACGGGCCAGAACACCGCGTGGGAGATCCTCGAGTACATCTTGGAAAACAGAAACAGCTTCTTCTCCCAGGAGTTCTCCCTCTTGGTCTCGAAGGAGCACGCGAACTTGAACTCGCTCAAGTGCAAGAAGATCGGCGGGCTGTGGACCGGCGGGTACGACATCAGCGGCCACGTGTTCCTATTGAACCTCATGATCTGGTGGCTTGTGGGCGAGCACATCATCTACACCAAGGCGCGTCTGTCCTCTGGGTCCATGCCACACCACCACAGCCAGGGAACCACACCGGGGAAGTTGAAAACACTAGCACGCAAAGTGTACGAAACACAGGACAACGCCCAAAGACGCACGCACATAAAGGAACTACTGAAAACAGCAGTGCACTACCTCTTCATCGAGGAGTCCTGGATCCTTGTGTACTGCCTCGTCTTTGTGTGGTGGTACAACTTCTTGGTCACGTGTGTCGGGTTCCACACTTTTGGGGAAAAATACTGGGCCCTCCTGATCAGTTACGTGACCACTTACAAGATATACACCTAAACCCAGTGCTCTTATGAGTTCAACAACTTTATAGAACAATATACTGAACTTTTCTTTTTTTATAAATATTTATTTTTTATATGAATATGTAGGTCAAGGGGCCGATCTCCACGTGTACTTGCCCTGTTTCTGCAAGTAGTTCATGTTTTTCTTGATGAAGCCAAAGTACAACAAGAGGCCAACAGTTATGCAGAGCGCGTTGGTCGTGTAGTACCCATCCTCGACAATCACCAAGTCCTTGCATCCGAGGCACGAAGGCGCCCTGACTGTAAGTTTGTCGATCATCTGCAAGATCATGATCTTCGGCCACGTGCCGCCCAAGTTGCTGATGGTGTTCAACAACGTCATGTAGGTGCCCCCGATCATCGGGTCTGCAATACGCGTGTGGAACGCGCAGATGCTCACAAACTGGATCGTCGACATGAACGAGCCCAAAAGATTGTGCACGATCACCAGCAGGAAGTACCACAGCGGCAACTCCCCGGTGCCCTGGTTGTCAGGGTACATCCAAACAACACAGCTGCCCAGGGCTGCGGCGCCGAGTTTCCCCAAGAACCCAAACAAAAACGGCGTAAGCACGCCCAACTCCCCGAAAACCACCCTGACAAGAAAGTTCTTCGACTGGCCGTGGCTGTACAGCGTGTTGTTGCTGTTGTCCGCAGAAGATAGCTTCCCGACATAGTACCCGAACAAAATCTCAAAGGGGAAGTAGATCAACACAGTGATGGCCAAGTCTTCTCTCTTGAACCCCTTGTCCAACAACTTCAACTGCGTCGCCCCATCGTTGCACTGGAAGGCAAACTTCGCCACGAGGTGGATCGCACACAAAAGCTGCACGTTGGGCAACCTGATGATCTTCAAAAAACTAGTGTACACGTGCTGCAAGCTGTGGTGTGCCGGCTTCTTCTGTCCTCCTGCTGCTGCAAGTGGTGTGTCGTACTCTGTGGTGATTTGCTGGTTAAGCATTGGTGTGGCAAGCTCGATGTCCTCTTCCTGTTTCAACACGCGCATCCCCGCTGAGGCAAGCATCTTCTCTCTGGTGTAGCACAGAACGTAGGTGGTGACCGCCAAGTAGAGAACCCCGCAAAAGTTCAAGTACTGCGGAAGGGAGACCCACCCGTAGTTCTGCGGGGTCGACCGGAAGTACTTGTTGACAAAGTCCGGGGAGTTGAAGGTCAAGAAGACCGTGAAGCTCGAGAAGTACCCGATGTTCAACCCCACTGTCTGCGCGGTCGACGCAAACGACAAGCTCTCCTCGCTCAAGATCTCCAACGCCCACCCGTCAACGGCAATGTCCTGCGTCGCGCAGAGAAAGATCAAGAAGCAGAAGACAAAGGTCAACTTCGGAAGGTCGATGCTCGAGGTGGCACCCGTGCTGCCCACACCGGGGGATAACGAGGGGTCTAGTTCCGGGAACAGTCTCACAAGGATCCCGGACGAGCCCAGGACAATGAACGCCACACCGATGATGTACTGCACGGGGATGATCCACGATCTCCGCCGGCCGTGCTTGGGCGAGTACCACGAGTCGACGAGCGGCGACCACAGGATCTTCAGCGAGTACGGGTACGTCGACATACTGAAGATGCCGACCTGTGTGAAATTGGAGCCCCTCACCAACGTCTTCAACAAGAACGGGAGCGTCCCGTACGAAAGCCCACAGCATATGCCCTGCAAGCAGTACAACACCACAAGCAAGTAGAACTGCGGTATGTCGTGTTTGGCGAGTGTTCCCATCTGTGTGTGTGTGTGTGTGTCTTTTTGGTTTCTGTGCCGTGTTTACAGCAGTTCAAGATTTAATATATGGCAGACTTTGATTTATAAAAGCCCACATTGCAGCCTCTCACCGCATACAATATGGAACAGGATATATAAACAATCTACATAAAATCTAAAAGAAAAATACATAAAACATTTCTAAAAATGGGAAATGGAAAAAAAAAATTGAAAAAAAAAATTTGGGGGGAAGTTTTTGCTTTTTTTTTTTTTAGGCGAAAAAAAAAAGACAAAAAGGTATCAATTCATAGTATAAAGTTGAAGGGGAAACAAACAATCATATTAATCATTACTAAAAGTCGGCATTTAAAACTTGGATGGTGAATCAAATCAAAAGATATACTGATTTCTTGGTGTTCAATGAAAGAACTTAGACATGTATTCGGGCTCTCTCTTTCCCAAACAATGACAAACTCCTGAGAACAATCAAAAAAGTTTTTTTCATGGTATCCATCTCTCTTTTATCACCGTGTTTCAAAATGCCAACAAAAAAAGTGTGTGTGTGTGTGTGTGTGAAATTCGTATAGAAATCATTCAAATTAATGAGACCAATATACAACAACATTTCATATTTTATTATTTTATTATTATTTTGTGTGAATTTATCTTGCAATTATTCAAAAAAAAACAAAAACAATCAATAATTGAGCAGCAGCAGGAAGAAGAAAAGTTATCAGACTCAAACAAAAAATGTAAACCATTCTTTTTTAAAATCTAAATTTTTCTTGTGGTGGAATATATAAATCAAAATAAGCAATGAGTAAGGAATAAATAAAAAAAATCAAAGAGCAACTAAATGAAAGAACAATCAGTCAAATTGTTTAAAAAATCAGACTTTCTTGCTCTAAATCAATCAGTCACTGTTTGTTTTTCATTTATTCAATAGACAAAACTTTTTTAACAGCTCTGGTAATAGTTTCTGGGTCTGGGAAAGCGAAATCTTCCAATTCTTTACAGTATGGAGTTGGGACATCAGCACCAGTGACTCTTTGGACTGGAGCATCCAAGTAGTCGAAAGCTTCAGATTCCATGATTTGAGCAATGATTTCAGAACCAACACCAAAGGCTGGGTAAGTGGATTCAACAGTGATCAAGTGGTTGGTTTTTTTGACGGTTTTGATGATGGCATCGACATCCAAAGGTCTGATGGATCTCAAGTTGATGACTTCAGCAGAAATACCGTGTTGTTTGTCCAAAATTTCAGCAGCTTCCAAGGAGAATTGGACGTTTCTAGTGTAAGTGATAATACTGATATCAGTACCTTCTCTTTCGACTTTAGCAGTGAATGGGGTGGTGTAGTCCAAATCCAAAACATCTTCGGAAACATCGAAACTTTCACCGTACAACAATTCGTTTTCCATGAAAACAACTGGGTTAGGATCTCTAATGGCAGCTTTCAACAAACCTCTGGCATCTTCAGCAGAGTATGGAGACAAGACTTTCAAACCTGGAATGGAACCGTACCAAGCAGAGAAATCTTGGGAATGTTGAGCACCAACACCAACAGCAGCACCGTTTGGACCTCTAAAGACAATTTGACATTTTTGAGTACCACCGGACATGTAGTAGGTCTTGGCAGCAGAGTTGACAACTTGATCGATAGCTTGCATGGAGAAGTTGAAAGACATAAATTCAACAATTGGTTTCAAACCTTTCAAAGCAGCACCAACAGCAATACCGGTGAAACCCATTTCAGTGATTGGAGTGTCAATGACTCTTCTTTCACCGAATCTGTCCAACAAACCCTTGGTGATTTTGTAAGCACCGTTGTATTGAGCAACTTCTTCACCAATGATGAAGACATCGTCATCTCTGTCCATTTCTTCAGCCATGGCAGAGTTCAAAGCATCTCTAACAGTCAATTTAGTAGAAGCCAATCTCAAAGAGTTTCTTTGGAAAGATTTAGGAATAACAGATTTAAAAGAAGACAACATTATTATTATAATTTATTGTTTTTTTGTATTATTATTTGTTTTGTTTGTGTGCAGGTGTTTTTATTTTATTTTATTTTATTTTATTTTTGATTTTTATATTGGCCTGTTTTTTTTCAATCTTTTAATGTGATAAATATTAATTGATTAATAAAATAAAAAAGTAATAAAAAATCTTTTTTTTAGTAAAAAATGGTTTTTTTTTTGTTTTAAAATATTTCCCTTGGTTTTTAGAACTTTTCTTTTATAGAAGGGAAAGAGAGTGTACAAGATGCATTGAATAAGTGAAGGTGTATAGGAGTGTTACAAGAAAGGTACCTAGTATGACATGTCAATGAAACTCTATCTCGAAAGTAAAATAAACTATGACATGATTGTTGACAAACACTTGAAATCTGGTACAACTACACACGTCGTCAATACAAAACAATCTATCCATATTTGCATATCAGAATTGACATTAAAAAGAGTAACATCTTAATAAAGTTCAAAAATAAACAGTATCAAAAATAAAATAAGCAAAACTATAAAAAAATTTAATAATGAAAAAACCCAACAAAACAAAATGAAAGAGAGAGAGAAAGTGGAAATTTGAAAAAATTTAAAAAAAAACATTTTCAACAAAAGACAAAAAAATAAATTAAAAAAAAAAAGAAAAAAAAAAGAAAAAAAAGAAAAAAAAAGAATTAAAAAAATAAACCTTTTTACTCAGATAATTACGTAGAATGTAATATATACTTCTACTAATGTATATATATAGTGGACATAGTAGTTCCGTCGGTACAGTGAGTACACTACTTTTTAATATTATTATTGTGTATGGGTGTATGTTTATAGTTACATACATACAGTATTGAACCAATGAACCAATAAGGTAAAATAAAAAGGTAGGGTAAGTATGGATGAAGTAGGTAGTGTGAATAACTTCTTTCCCTCTTTATACATGTATGGAGGGCCATGAGGCAAGGAAAAAAAAAAAATTAAAAAATAGGTACAACAATAAATGCCACAGCCAGGAATCGAACCAGGGTCCTAGGTATGGAAAACCTATATACTAACCACTGTACTACTGTGGCAAAATTGTAGTGTTAGGAGTGTTTTCTGTGCAAAGTTTTGTTGAGATTACTACGACGTACTTCTACTACTACTACTACAACAACAACAACTACTCTCTATAGTTATCAGTGGACCTCCAGTGTATGTACATAAACTAATGTGTTCTGTTGCCAGCTATTATTTCGGTTGATTCGTAATATATACTGTGTTGTTTACACAGTAAACAACACACTTACACTACCTACACTGGTAGTCGGTGTTTTATAACACCGGTCACTCTTGGCAGTACACAATGCTATGCGAGTGAGGGTTACTTTTTGTTATAGCAACTGTGTGTGTGTGTGTGTGTGTGTGTGTCATATGGAAACTTACACAGTAAAAAAATCAGCGGGTGGGTAAGTGCTCTTTTACTATGACTATTGAAGTTTTACCAGGATGATTAAGTCTTTATGTTACATTTTCCTGTAGGAAGTGTACACACACACACACACACACACACACACAGAGACACTCAGAGAGACACACAGAGAAGAAGACAAAAAAACGGGGGGTTGAAGATAAAACACTCAGACAGAAACGTAGAAAGTAGTCTTGAAAAATATATACACACACACACACAGTAGGGGAGAGAGACTAATGGGGAAAAAAAAAAAAGTGTGGTGGTGGTTTGCATTTACGTGGGAATGATAATGTATGATTCATTGACAGTAGAGTAAGAGTCTATCTGATTCAATAAAGTCATATTTGTACGAACAAATCAAGAACGACCGACATACAGTAACCATTCTGTAGTATCGAGAGAAATTAATGGCAATTAAAATGTCGGCTCGACAAAATTTTTAAATTTAAACGATACAGTGACGAAGTTTGTGAGTTTTATCATGTGAATATATATACAGGTGATTACATATTGTTTATTGACTATACAATTGATTATATATATACATGTTTGTGTATACGTATAGAGTTGACGTTGTTAAAATTCTTGGTCTGTTGTAGTGTAAAGGGGTTGTCACTCACAAGAAATTAAGAATTACCAGCACTCAGTATGAAGATCACTCAGAAGCTACTGAAGGAACAGGAAAAACATCCTGGTAGACCTACGTTTTCGTATGAGTACTTTGTTCCCAAGACTGCACAAGGTGCACAGAACTTGTATGACCGTATGGACAGAATGTACACTTTGACCAAGCCGCAATTCATCGATATCACATGGAATGCCGGTGGGAAGTTGCAAAAATCTGTGAAAAAGAACGGCAAAGCAGGGGAGGACAACAAGAACAACAACAAGAGCTTGGAAAACGACACGATCACCACTGTAGACATCATTGAGACGTGTCAGACTGTTCTTGGTTTGGAAACATGCATGCACTTGACATGCACCAACATGCCGTTGAGCGAGATTGACGAGGCGTTGCAAAAAGCATACGACTCCGGGTGTCAGAACATCTTGGCTCTTAGAGGGGACCCTCCATTGAACGGGTCTGACTTGAAGCCGTGTGGTGGTGACAATGAGGGCGAAGAAGAAGACATGGAAGAAGACATTTCTCCGTTCCGCTACGCCAAGGACTTGGTCCAGTACATCAAGAAAAAGTATGGAGACCACTTTGACATTGGGGTTGCTGCGTACCCTGAGGGCCATCCTGAAGAAGACAGCGGCGAGAAGCTGCTGGAGTTCTTGTTGGAGAAAGTCCAGTGTGGTGCGGATTTTATCATCACCCAGATGTTCTACGACGCCGAGTTGTTTATCGAGTGGTGTGGCAAAGTCCGTGCCTTGGGGATCGAGATCCCTATTATCCCGGGGATCATGCCTATTGTCTCGTACGACTCTTTCTTAAGAAGAGCCAAGTGGTGCCAGATCAACATTCCGCAGAAGTTTTTGACCGCGTTGGAGCCCGTGCAAGAGGACGACCAGCAGGTCAGAGAGGTGGGCACGCAGTTGGTCGTGGAGATGTGCGAGAAGTTGTTGCAGTCCAAGTATGTGACCCACTTGCACATGTACACGATGAACTTGGAGAAATCGTCAATGGTTGTTTTGCAAAAAATCGGTGCGCTGAAAACGATCTCGCAGAAACTCTCCAACGAGCAGTGGAGACGCTCCTTGAACCCGCAAAGAAAAAACGAGATGGTCAGACCGATCTTCTGGCAAAGAAGACCGTACTCCTACGTTGCCAGAACGTCGCAGTGGGGGATTGACGAGTTCCCGAACGGTAGATTCGGGGACCCAAGCTCTCCTGCCTTTGGTGGCTTGGATTTGGCCGGTTCGCAGTTGATCAGACAAACAGGGAAGAGATGTCTTGAGTTGTGGGGCACTCCAAAGACTTTGAAAGACTTTGGTGGCTTGATCACAAACTACTTGAACGGGGACCTAAAATGCCTTCCTTGGTCAGACACCTCTATCACGGGGGAAGTCGACTCGATCTTGCACTACTTGAAGGATTTAAACAAGCACAAGATTTTCACCATCAACTCTCAACCAAAAGTTAACGGGTTGCCATCAAAGGACAAGATCTTTGGGTGGGGGCCTAAAAACGGGTTTGTTTACCAAAAGGGATACTTGGAGTTTTTGTTACATAGATCCAAACTCGACTTGTTTTTGGAATCTGTCAAATTGAACGACGAATTGACTTTTTTTGCTTTGAACAGTGACAACTCTATTTTCTACTACAAAATCGATGAAAATGAATTGATCAACGAGTCTTTGAATAACTTTCCAACTTCTTTCAACTCCAACTCCACCTCCAGCTCCAGATCTAACTCCACTTCTAACTCTTCAAACTTTTCTGACTCAGACGACTCATCTTCCCTTGAAAACTCCAAAAAGAGAAAGAGAAGCTACCAAGAATCAACACAAGACAGCTACTCTGCCATCAGCAGAGCCAATGCAGTCACCTGGGGGATCTTCCCAGGTAGAGAAGTGGTCCAGCCTACTATTGTTGAAAAAGAATCCTTTGTTGCTTGGAGAGACGAGTTTTACCAGATCTTGCAAGAATGGAAATTGAATTTCACGAAAAACAACAAGTGTGACAGTGCAAAGATCATCGACACAATCGTTGACGAGTATGTCCTTTGTAACGTTGTCGACAACAACTTTGTTTCTCCTGAAAACCAAATCTACTCTCTTCTATCCGAGTTGTACAACTGATCAACTCTTTTGGAGAGAGACAAACAACAAAAATAAAATAAAATAAAATAAAATAAAATTTAAAAAACTTACTAGGTTCAACACACTACTACAAAATATTACTAGGTTTCAACAATCCGCATTTATACCAGAAAATAAACAACCAAAAACCACACCTATAATTTCAACAATATTATAGATCTTTCAAAACAATAAATCAACCTTACTTCCAAAAACACACAAACACAAACACAAACACAAACACACCCGAGTTCTATCATCTCTTTTTGCCCCCTCTATGCTTCATATGTGTGTAGCCATGTATATAATCATGTATAGACAACGTCTATATAGACAGACATAAATAAACAGAGATATATATATAGACATTATAATTTCAACAATTGCATTACAAACTCTCCTTTCCCCAACATTCTCATAGTGTTGTCTATTTCTATTTTCTACCTCAATTTGTTTATTTTATAAGATATCATTATAGTTTTCACCTAGAAAGAGTTCATTTTTCCCAGTGTTTAAATACCAAAATGTAAGTTTATAGAGACAAACATCAGCAAAAAACCTGGATAGTCACATGACTTTTCTTTTTTTTTTTGTTTTGTTTTTTACTCACTTAGTCACTTAATATTAAAACCCACACACCCCATACTAACCTTTTGTCCACGTTATTTTCTCAGGGCAAAAATACTTACCCCGCAATTTCATTCCTATAATAAATTCAGACTGGTCACATGACACAGCCCACATTTTAGTTGACTCAGAAACAATCGCAGCTGTTATGGAAAACCTCCCCCCCTCCCCCGACAATAAAAAAAATATGACGCAACAAACAAACTCAATAAATTCATTTCCATGAAAAAAAAACCAGACTTAAAAAAACATGCAGATCTTGTTGGCAGAAAAATGAGAACAAAAGAAAAAAGAAAAAAAAGGGCTTTCTTTTACAGTCACCGAATTGGGATGTGTCGTTCTTTCAAGCTCAAATTCAAAAATTATTATACACTTCTCTGTTGTCATTCAACTCATTGAAAACAACAAGAACAACATCAACAATAATACATTTTTAGATTTAGATTTAGAATTATAATTAGAATTAGATTAGAATTCGAATTAGAATTAGATTTCTCGAACTAAAATAATAAAAAAAAATACACACTAAATAATAAAACTTCTAGTAAAGAAAAGAAAACTAGCTGTTTGAATATGTCATTCTTAGAAGATATTCTAAAATAAAAAGAAACAAAAGTATCATAAGAAAAAGTGTTTAGGACAAAATAAGATAAGAAAATTAACAAGAAATATATAAAAAAGAAAGAAAGTAAAAACTAAGAAACCAAAATGACAACAAACTTGTCGACTAGGAAACTCAAACACAAAACAACAACAACAACAACAACAACAACAACAGAACTCGGTGAGCAGGATCAACAAGAAAAGGCAATCATGGACGAGTTGTTGTACAATTTCACAACAAAAACACAAACAGACTTGAGATTTTACCAGATCACAGAAACATATAAAGAGGTCATATTGAACAATACAAATTGCGAATGGTTGAATTACATCAAGACCCACAACTTGTACGAAATCATCAATGATTTTTACAATTTGCCTTGGAACAATTTAAGGAAATTTTCAATGGAATACGTCAACAAGTTTGACTGGCTAGGTGTGGTTAGAGAAAGAATGTTTTCCGATAGGTACTATGTGTTGATCAAGATTTTGGAAAACCCCTTGCAGAACGAGTTGTCAGAAAAGATGAAAGCGGGGCCCTTGTGTAAATTATCTGAGAATTTGGCTGCTTTGAATTTGGTTTTTGATTTCAAGTACAATGTTTGTAACTATCAAGGTTTTGTAAAAGCTGCTGAAAGAATGGACTCCTATCTTAAATTTTTCCAGCACTTGAACATCAGGTTGGATGACGAGATCATTAGAAAAACAGAAAAACAGGCTGGTGGCGAGTTGGTTGTTTCTGAAGAGAGTGTTTCGTTGATTAAAACAAGACTGGCTTTTGAAAAATACAAGCATTCGTACACTATTTTGCAATTGTGGATGTTGCAGTTGATAGAAATCACTTGTGGGGCATCTTTGATTTTGGATGATTCAAGTTTACAAGAACTGAAAGATAGGCTGTACATGTTCCCAGTAGATGATTATGATTTCCCAAGAGATACAAATCAATCGGATCAAAAAAATATGGGGAAACTGGATCCTTTGGAAAAAAAAGAAACTAAAAGGAGAAGAGGAAGTTGTCTTAGTAGCGGTGGTGGGAACAGTAACTGCAGTAGTGTGGGTTCAAGAGATAACATTGAGTTGCTCTTGGTGAGACCCTTGGGAACGGATATGTGGGGGTACAAGATGGCCATTGATGAGCCAAATGTAAATTTGACGGATTATGGGTTGATTTTCAATACTAGTGGGATCAAAACAACGTCTCCTGATTTTTGCGAGTCCTTTGAAGAAAAATTGAATCAGGACTCCATTGAAAATATAGATTATGACGACTATATAGTGAACATCTCTGGGGTTCCAAGAAATAAAAGTTTTGACATCTTACAACAAGAAGTAAACCAAATGATGGTAAAATATGAAATCAATTTAAAACGGCTCGATGCAAAGAAACATCAAATGATTACAAACCCATCCTTACTGGACAAACAAGATATTTTGGAAACAGAGATTTTAAACTTGGAAAATAAAATTAATCAACTTGCATTAAACATAAACAGTTGTGTATTAGCACAAAACTATGGAAACACTTTTAACAAGTACAGGAAAATTGTTTTACCACCAAAAATTATCAATTTCTTATACGACCAAGAGATTAAAGAAAAAAATTTCAAACAAAGCAAACTTTCCCAAAAGGAAAAACATCATTCTTCACAAAGAACTGGCCCAGAGTTGGGAAGAGACCATACTAGGGATAACCAGAAACATGATGACTCAGAACAGACGAATGTGGTAGAGAACGTGACTAAGAGTGACGTTACTACTAAATTGCCTTTTTTGAACAACTCCTTCCACTACGTTTCTGCTCCCTCTCTTTGGTTATCCATCACTTACAATAAATGGGAGCCCTTGGCAAGAGAAATGTACAGAGTTTTGAAGCCTAATGGGATTTTCTATACAGTTGCTATTGATTTCAGTCCCTTAAACCTTTCTTCTTCCGCCAACTCCCTGTTTGAAACTTCTAAAGAAAAGAAGACTTTGTTTGAATACATGATTTTTCAAATGACTAAAACAGGGCATCAGGTGGCTCCCACAAGGTATTTGATTCCAGTGCTTTCTAAAGTGGGGTTTAAAAATATAAAATATTCCGTATTGACTCTAAAATTGGGTGATTTCCAAAGCGAAATGGGTAAAAATAACGAACTCTTATTTCTTATGATATACTTGGTTTTTTTTTCAAATATGTCAAATACAAAAGAATACCCAAACGCAGACAGTTTTTTACAAAGATACATAGAAGAGCATGAAAACAAAATAGACAATTATGCAGGTTCATTAAGAATTTCGTTTATTAAAGCAACAAAATAATACATAATTATACATATTCATACATAATATAGTGTTTATAGAGATCATTAGATTTGGTCATTAATATTTGTTTTTTTTTTTTTATTATTTTTGTAATATTTCATAGAAGTAAGTAGGTTGCTCACTTAGTAGATTTAGGTGCTGAATCTTTGTTCAACTGCTCTTCCAAGGACTTCCCCAACGCGGCGTCTTCCTCACCCGCATCTTTAACAAATTGACTCACTTGGTCTTTCGTGTAGTATCTAATTTTAGAGTTTTTTGAATTGTCCTCGTTTACAGAGGATACCGTGGCAGAATCAATCAAAACATAGGATACCCCAGATTTAGGACAGTCAAAATTAACATCCAACAATAATTTCTCCATGATCCCTCTCAAACCTCTAGCACCAGTCCCGTTTTTCAAGGCTCTTTGTGCTATTTGATCTAAGGCAGGCTTTGTGAACGACAATTTGACGCCAAATTGCTTAAAAATATACTCGTACTGGTTCAAAATAGAGTTTTTAGGCTCCTTCAAAATATTGAATAAATCTTTTCTTTTCAATGGCTCCAAAGCACTCAACACAGGAACTCTTCCCACTAGTTCAGGTATCAAACCAAACGAAACCAAATCAGTTGGTGAAACCAGACTCAATGCGGAAATCTTCTTCCCATCAGGTAGTGTGACTTCCTCAATATCAAACTTGTTTTTCTTTTTATCTGAATCTACTTTTCCCCCCGAATCCTTCTGAGTTGAACTAGTTTCGTCTTCACCACTAATGACAGCATCATTTTCATTTTCATTTTCATCTTTGTATCTCCGACTGATAATTTTGTCTAGACCAACAAAGGCACCCGTCAAAACAAACAAAATATTGGAAGTGTCAATGACAAATGTTTCATCTCTCTTGGCAGCGGTCCCGCCATTTTTACCGTCCTTGTTCATGCCACTGCCACTGTTTGTAGCAACTTGTCTTTTAACAGTCATCGAGACAGGGTGGCCTTCTAAAATCTTTAACAAAGCTTGTTGAACACCTTCACCAGAAACATCCTTGGTTCCAGCATTGTTGTTCGACTTGGCTAACTTGTCTACTTCATCTAAAACAATAATCCCCCTTTCCGCCCTTTTTGTGTTATAATCAGCATTGATCAACAGTCTTTCAACACAAATTTGCACATCTTCACCAATGTACCCCGCCTGGGTCAATTGTGTACAATCTGTGATTGCAATTGGAACATCAAGAAGTTTCGCTAATGTTGAAGCTAAAAGAGTCTTACCGGACCCAGAAGGACCAACCATCAAAACATTGGATTTGGACAACTCCAAGTCATCGTCTTTCATGTATTTAGAACTTTCACGTTCGTACTGTTTTTCCAAGACTTTAAGACCCAAAAACGACTCAGAACTGTTGTTGATCAAAGTGTTGTCCGAGTTGAATTCGACACGTGCCTTTTTCATCTGATTCATCTTCTCAATCTTAATTTGCTCCTGCAACATATCGCACCTCATTTTCCAATCAGATTTTTTTTCTTTATCATTGATTCTCAAATAATGATTGTACACTGCAACACTCAACACTTTTTTCCCAGAATCTTGCCCAACAATATACTGATCTAGAAATTTTTTTAAATCTCTTGGTGTTGGAACTTCCTTAGTGGAGCTCGTTAAGTTGGAGAAAGTTCTAACAACAAATCTATGTTGGACTTTCACAGCAGCTTTAAACAACAGCATATACCTTCAATTTCAATCAACTCTCTTATTTCTTTTTAGGCTTTTTATGCTTCATTTATTCCAGAATTGACTTCTTCCAGAATCTTGATCACCAAAATAAACCCATTAATTAGTCACAATCTTCCATGTGATAGTTAGTTGCCTCAGTATTTTTGTAGATGTATGTAAAAATTTCTTCATTAATGGTTGTTTGCAGCATTTAAAGTTTTTTTTTTTTTTTCTCAAAACTATTTTTTATCAAAAATCCATACCAACAAAAACTTTTGCTTCAGAGAAAATCTCAACCGACGGTCATGTGACTTGTGTAAAATTATTGACATTTTTTAATTGTTCACATCCATCACATCAAAATAAACACGAAATAACAGTTGAGTAGAAGGATACATTAAACCTTCCATCGAAAGAAAAAAAGATGCTCATACAATCACACACACACGCTAGGTACTATGGCAGCCCAAATAGGAATAAACAACAATGCTAATAATTCTGGAGTTGATTTTTACTGTTGCTATTTGTTAAGATCGTTACCAAAACAACAATCTTTTTATGTGGGCTCTTCACCAAATCCCGTGAGAAGGTTGCGACAACATAACGGTGATTTGGCCCGAGGTGGTGCTTACAGAACAAAGAAATTGGGGACTCGGCCGTGGGAAATGATAATGATCGTTTATGGTTTCCCCAGTAAATCAGCTGCTTTGCAATTTGAACATGCATGGCAACACGTATACCAGTCAAGATTTCTTAAAGATTGGACACCAGTGAAATTGTCACAATCGCAATTGCAATCACAGCCTAGCTCTCAACAGCAGTCGCAATTTACAAAAAATAGCAGAGGTATACATTACAAGATTGGTGGTGCAAGACTGTTAGTTCAAACTGAGCATTTTAAACCAATGAATTTGAAAATTAGAATGTTTAACGAGGAAGCTTTAAAGATATGGCAAACAAATAAATACAACCTCCCCGACGTTTTTCATACAGACAATATTGTTTTAGATTTATACCACTTAAATGATGGCACCGTTGAAGACGAAAAAGAATTAGGTTTGATCAATTTAGATGATGTAGACGACAGTAACAGGGGAGTTTTTGAAAAAGCCAATTTCAATATGAAAAGTCTCTCAAAGTTTTACAAATCGTATAATGCAGATGTTAAGAGCTATTATCAAAAATCTGAAGAAATTTTAACCTTTGGTGAGTTGGAGTGTTCATTATGTAGTAGGACATTTAATTATATCGATGATGAGGCCGGACATTCAAGTCCTCGAGTGGCATTTTGTTACCACCAAGAATGTGACTTTAAAGGACATCTAAAGTGCCTTTACGATGCATTCCCTAAGCCAGAAGGAAAACTAGTTCCAATACAAGGTCTGTGTCCAACATGTGACAAAAACTTAGAATGGGTAGTTGTAGTGAGAAATTCTCATAAACTTAAAGTAAATTTGGGATATAACAAAGAAGAGCCATAAATTGTACTGTATTTATTATTTACACTCTGTGTCTTTTTATAATGAAAAATGCTTAAATAATATATAAATAAAATGGATCACAAACTTGATGAAAAGACATAAATTTTCTCAAGAAAACTCAATAATCCATTCTTCACTTGTTGTAATTCCTGGATTTTCAACTGTAATAAAATTGCCATTATTCTTTATTTTTAGTTCGATATGAGAATCTTCTTTAGTAACCAATGTAGCTTTTTTGTAAAGAACATTCGGAATGACAATTTTTTCAATCACTTGATTGAATTTGTCATTTTGGTTTGTCACTGTAGATTTCAAAATATTATTTTCTAAACTAACTTCAAATATTAAATAATCGTTTTTGTTTTCAAAATCATAGGTTTCACCATCGTCGACATACAGAGAACCTTTAGAAACGCCTTGCTTATTAGGAGCAACTGCAATTGTGTATGGATCGTTTTTCATACCAAATGTGGACTTTCTGACTCTAGTCTTTGTAAAAATCACATTACCACCTTCAATAAATAATGGAATAGAATTTAGTGGTGCATCAACTTCTACAGAGTTTCCACCTTCATAAATTTCAAAAGTTTCATATTTATAATATACATTATTCTCTGATGGGAAAATGACGGTAGTTGACTCTGCTCCTTCTGCAGTAATTGGTTTCACCAACATGCCACCTAGATAGAATTGGTCGTCTACATTGTAGTAATTTTCTAGCTCAGGATGTCTGTAGAATAAAGGTGCTAAAATCGGAGATCCGCTAACGTGTGATTTGTAAAACTCGTTGTAGATAGTTGGCAATAGCTGATATCTTAATTGGATGGCTTCTGTGATGTATTCTCTATAAGGAGACTCAAATAAATACGGTTCTCTTCTTGGGTTATCGATGTGAGCATGCCCTCTGAAAAAAGGATAGAACAAACCAGCCTGATTCCAACGAACCATCAATTCGTTGCTTGGGTGATCGAAAAAGCCACCAACATCAGCCCCAACAAATGGCATACCTGCAACATTCAGACTCATGATCATAGGCAATGAAGCTTTCAAATGTGCCCAAGTAGCCTTGTTATCACCAGTCCAAATTGCAGTTGATCTTTGAGAACCGGCAAAAAACGACCTAGTCAAAATAAATGGTCTAGTGTTACCATAGACCTCTCTCAATACTTGAAATGTAGCTTCGTGAACTGACATACCGTATAAATTGTGCAATGCTCTATGTTCAAAACCTCCGTGATGAATGTTGTCCAATGGAAAAGTCAATTCTGGGCCACCAAAAACAGATGGTTCGTTCATATCATTCCAAAATTGCAAGTTGTGGTACTCATTGTCTACAAAGTCTCTGTATAGTTCTGTCCAAGTACTAACCCCTTGCGGATCAAATGTATCAATCCAATACGATTCACCTGGCCAACAGTCGCCTTTGAAAGGATTCATAAATTTGTCCTTGACTGTACAGCTTCCCTCTACCATTTTATCAGATGCAAAATAATCCACTTTGATATGTGGATCAATAATAGTCACCAAATTTCTACCGTTTTCGTCCAACTTAGCTAATAACGCATGAGGATCCGGGAAAGTCAACTCATCCCAAGTAAAATATTTCTTAGCATCAGTATATTCGATATCTAACCAAATATAATCATATGGAATGTTGTGTGTTTCCATCAAGGCATCAACATTTAGTACATCTGATTGGGTATCATAGTTCCATCTACATTGATGGTACCCCAATGCACTCACTGGTGGCAAAGCCACTGTTCCCGTTATGTTGGTAAAACTTTCAATAATATCCCTAGGTTCATTCCCAACAAAGACAACAAAATCCAGAATACCCGCTTCAGATATCCAATGAGACAATGTACTATTATCCAAATAATTAATCTTGATATCGGTATCGGCAGCGTTAATCCAAAATATACCTGCTGCAATCTCAGAGTTCATACCGAACATAAATGGAATGGATCCATACAATGGGGCTGTAGAGTATGGTTCATACATGAAACTATCCGCATTAAATAATCTATAAGGCTCTGTGTTGCTGGTATCTCTCAATCTTAAACTGTCAGCGTGTTCTGGCAAGCCATATACATTGGAGATTCCGTTAAAAGTAAAATCCACTGCAACTGATTCTGGTCCAAATGGCAAAGAGTCGTAGTCTTTGGTATTTTCAATCTGAAAACTTCCATATGTGGATTCAAGTGGCGATGTTTTTTTTTTAATCTCTGAGACTTTCTTCAATTGTTCAATGTTCAAAAAATTATTTTTGTTCACAGTCACGATTTGCTTGTTTTTGTAATGAACAAAAATTTCAAAATCTTCTAAGCTTATTTCTATTTTCAAGTCTTTTTTATATTTGATTTCAATATGCCCCGGTTGATTGAACTCGTGTAACGATTCTTCCGTTTCATGCAAATAAATTTGGTAATCACTGGAAGAAACATTGTCAAAGTAATCTTGATCACGAAACGCAAATTTAGATGTCCCATTGAATCTGTTTATTTCTAAATAATCAGGTAAAGCAGGTTTCGACTCCCTAGATCTTTCCTCTTCCATTACAAATCTAAAAACATGATCATCGAATGAAGAAAAATCCAAATAAAATGGATAATCCACAGTTGAAGTGTATTTGCCCATATCAACAGCCTCAAAAGTTGATTGATCATCTAAAGTTTCCAAATAGTTTTTGTAATTGTTTGCTTGTTCGATGCTTATAAATTTTTTTGTAATAGTACCACTTAAAACGTGCGCTGGAGAATCAATATTTGAAGATTGGTCTCCAAAAAGTAAACTTTGAGGATCAATTGAGTATTTCGGCTCTAGAAAGAAGTTGTCTGGCTTTAAATTTGAGATAGCTCTGCTATAGTGAATATTTCTGTGACAGGCTCCTCTTTCTTGGCATGTTTTAAATTTGGTTGGAATAATTTCTTCATTGGCTGTTACTGAATTGCTCAAATAACTTAAGTGCAACAACCATAGTAATGCTGAAGTATAAAGAATCTTGATGTTTGTCATGTTAGAATCTGTTAAGCAACTATTGCTTGAGTATATAAAAACACAAAATTAGATCAAAAAATTCAGAATTCTGGAAATGACTCTTTTCAATATTGCCTATAGTAGTAGCTAGGTTTGTTTTTGAAACCTTTTTGATTACTATTTCTGAGTGCAAAAGAATCGTTATTTATGAAAAAAAGGTAAACAACAAAGTTGAGTTATTTTAACCAATCTTAATTCTTATAACTCAAGAGAGATAATCCATTAATAGAGGTTATTGTTTATTTAATTATTGATTTACAAAACTCAATGTAATATAATAAAATCATAATTAAGATCATTAAAATTTTCCAATATCCAAATCACCAATTATTAAAACTCTTGCCCTTGTTGGAATTTTATTATTCCTTTTTCTATTTTTAAATTTCCGTTTATGTCAGGGGCCTAAAAAAAGTGAAAAAAACAAAAACAAGTATCCGGGTATTAATGGCTGTAGTTTTCAAATTTAGGTTCTTCTTGCCTAACAATTGCTTAATTTCTCAAGCCAATATGTGCCCGTTTCGTGCGAGATGCTATTGAAGAAAGTGTCTGTTTATAAATTTATATAAAACCAAAGTACTACAGTAAGATTTTCAAAAATTCTTAAAACACCATTGGGTTGAAAGTCTTTTCCCATGAACTTGAAATGATGAATGTATCTTTATAAGTAACAGTTTTTTTATTTTTGTGTTACTCTTGTTTTGGACGTATGAAAAATGTCGTTTAAAAAACAGCCCCGTCCTTTATAAACAACCTCTGTTCATTATTCGAGCACCATTGAATAATTTGTTTTCCACTTGCAAGTAATTCTTTCTTGTTGTTAAAATTTGGGTTTCCTAGTATGTAAAGTTCAAATTTGTTTGTTACCCAACAAATACCCATAATAAACATATTTTTCTTGTGATCAGGATTGGATTTGTTGTTTTCCCCTGTATTATTGTGACTATTATTTTGATTCAGAATAATTTTAACAGCAATCAATGTAGTCTTCTTATTAAGTAATTGACCCTCAATGTTTTTTACCTGTGATTGTAAAAACAAATAATGATGCATCAAATTTTCTGTAACCTGTGGGGTAACATGCTGAACGAGAGACTTTGACTTGTAAATGAAATGATAAACGTTGGGCAATTCAAGTAACTCTAAGTTTCCTGGAGGGTTTGATAATAAATTTGAGCTAAGCCGCGTTGAATTTTTGAATGGACTCCGTGGTAAATTCCCAATACTAAAAGATGATGTTCTTGAATTTATGTAGTATAGTGAAGTAGAAGATGCCAGCATATTTGATTTATTAAAACTTTTTTTTGAATTGTGTTCAAAATCTGACAAGTTTTTATTGTTATTGTCTAGCTTTTTCGATAACGATCTTAATAAATTAGTTGCTTCAAAAGAAATACCTTCTTGAATCAATTCGTTCAAGTGTCTGCAATAATTCAAAGAATTTTTATTAGAACTGATCAAAACCAAGGCAAATGTGTTTGCTGCTGTGGAGTCTATACTGTTTTGAAGAAACCCATCGTTTTGGAAAAAATTAATATAGCAATATAAAAATCCATTAGAATTAAACTTTGGGAAACATATTGGTTTAAAATATTCATTCTCCAATGTGCTTTCTTTAGAGATTGATAAATTCTCAAAATGAGTCTTCCAATCTTTTTTGCTGCTGTTATTTTTGTTATAATATTGAAATTTTATTAACTGAAACAATAAATGCAAATCTGTCGTGTGAAGTGAATGGTTTTTCGGTCTCAAAATTGAAACCAACTGTGTATTTGGAAAAGATACTATCATACCATAAAGTAATGATTTGGGGATCTCGTTTTTTTCATTGCTAGAGTGGTTATTTCCAAAATTCAAAGACTTATAGTAATTTGCAAGCATCACTGAATGTAACTTTTCCCTGAAAGTTTTTTTCATAGGGAAAATCCGCAAAGAGGACGATTGTGGAAACAAAAACTGTGGATGGAATTGAAAACAAATCTGTTTGCTAATCTCAAGAAGATTGTGGAAATCATATTCTGACAAAAAATTCCTCAAATCAAAATTATCTCGTTTATTAAATAATTTATCCAATTTATTTTTGCTCAAAGTGCATAACAAATAAGAGTAAAGAAAATCCAACTGATCTGATAAATGAAGTTCTGATTCGTATTCTAACTCACTATATGCCATAAGTACTACTGGGTTTTTATCCAAAAATACAAACTTGGCAACTTTATTACTTCCATTGTTGTTTTTAAATTGGAAAGATCTTAGCTGGGAAGTTGTGTTAATTTTGAAAAACTCCACAATAGTGTTAATCATTCCTGATATACCGTACAATGCATTATCATCTTCTTCAAACTCCGTGTCACCAGTTTCCTTGTCCATATTCCTTCTGCCCATGTCAGACCGCAAATCATGTTTCATAGAAAAAATGGGTTTCCCAGCACTCGTAAGGATTAAAAAATCTTTGTCTTTGTATGTAGCAGTTGTACTGTACTGTGTTGTGTGTGAATCTAAACTAGGAAGTTTTAAAAATAAGTCGTCTAATGGATCATGTTCTACAGCGTCTGCAGATAAAAAATCAGAGTGAATGTCTTCTTCAACCATATGTTCATCGTTCTGCAAAAACATTTTGTTGTTGTTTTTGTTTTTGTGTTGTTGATAATTGTCACTGGGTTTGCTGCTAATGTCGTAGTCACTTAGACTTAGATTGTCATTGTAAATAGACTGCATCAAGTCTTGCCGAAGATTGTTTGTGAACGCAGTGACATTAGACTTTACAGATATATTGTCATCATTATGTAATATTGCATTCAGAGCAGCATATGGAGGCTGGTAAATCTGTTTCGTATTATCAGTTTTATGCAGATCATCATTCGCGTGTGCGTTTACTCTAACAACACTAGCTTGGTTTCTTATACTTCTGGTCCCACGCACATCAGTATTTGATATTACTGATCTCATATCAAAAAAAGACCTCGATCTTGGAAGTGTACTTGTTGTTGATGCCTTAAAGTCTGTATGTACATTATCCGCAGGTTTGGAGTATTTTGTATAATTCTGATCAACAACATCAGTAGTGCCTAAAGGAGGCTTGTTTGGTGATATGGGAGACAACGGTCTTAAAATTTTCACCTCTGTGTTTTTATTCAGCCTTAAAGATGGATTAGTAGTAGTGGTGGTGGTGGTAGTAGCCCCTGCTGAGTACACGCTGGGCAAGGTTAACACCTCTTTGAAACTTCCCTGGTTTTGCCCATCATTGTTTCTATTCATTATATGTTCAATCAAACCCTTTTAGTGTTAATGTTTGTTTATTTTATTTCTTGTATTTTAATTTCATTTTGCATACCACAAATTAAATTAATACAGTTATACTTTAATATATTGTTAGGTTCTAAAGCAATTCACATAAAGGGGATTAAGAAATCGATTTACTTACTGGTTTTAAGATTTTAGGTGTATTTTCACTGAAATATTTACATGTGAGGGTAACGTAATAAACAGCTGTCGTAACTCAACATCTACACTTCTTTCAGGTCACATGATCACTGTGGATTTTTCAAATTTAAATTTTTGTTTAATCACGTCACGCGTAAAAGTAGCATTTTTTGTCATCGATTCCAGTGAATAAACTGTTCAACCAACCTCTATGGTCGTATGTCGTGTCTAAAGGATTATATGTAAATATTAAAATCAAGATCTTATAAGGAGAGTTTTAAAAAGCTATAATAATAAAGATACTAATGAAACATAAAAACAAAAGGTTAATAATTTAATAATATTTTTTTAAAAAAATCTAGATGTAAATATATAGTTATAAAAAAAATAATAAAACGATAAAACGAAACCTGAACACTTTATTCACATTGAATGGTACATAAGCACAATTCTTAATGTTATTGACTGAAAGTGATTGGAAAACTATTTTCAATTTCACTATTAGTAAAAACACAGTGTTCGCTAATATACAGTGAGTTTTAAAAATAATATTTTTTAAAAAACATTGAGTAGTAAACGATGATTAAGCAAAATTGAAAGAAAAGCAAAATCAAAAAAATAGCTAGCTAAAATAAAAGCCTAGATCAATAAGATACATCCCAATAAAACAGTAAACAATATACTGAATTTGCTGGTGATCTTTTGAGCTTGACCTTCGTATTGGGATTGGATTGAGGCAGTGGATGAGGAAAACACTTGGGATGTAACGGCAGTGCTGCTTGCACTTGGACCCGAAGATGGGTTGCTAGTAGAAGAAGCGACACTAGTGGTAGATGTGATGAAAGAGCTTGGAACAGACTTAGAGCTGGATCTAGAGGATGAGTTGTTAACTGTTTGTGTAGCAGAACCGGAAGGTGCTTGAATACCAGAACCGGATAAAGATTTAGCGCTGGAGCTAGAAGCAGATCTAGTACCAGTTTCAATATTATATGCAATGGTAGAGTCAGATTGAGTGTTAGGCTTAGATGATGATTGAGTAGCAGAACTGGAGCCCCTTAAGTTTTCAGTAGCAGAAACAACGTTAGAGTTAGATAAAGAGTTGGCAGCTGAATCAGAGATGGAAGTGGTTGTAGTAGCAAATCCAGATTTAGTAGTGAAGCCAGAAAGTGAAACAGTTGCAGAGCCGAAACCAGAACTTAAAGAAGATAAAACTGTGTTAGGGCCAGAACTGGATCTTAAGGAAGAGACAGTGTTAAAATTGGAGTCAAATTGAGTATTAGAGCCAGATAACGAGCCACTACCAGGAGCGGAGCTAGATAAGGAAATACTAGTAGATCCGGAGCCAGATGAGTATTCAGTAGCAGAAGCAGAACTAGATCCTATAGATGAAGCGGTGCTGGAACCAGATAAAGACACAGTAGCAAAACCAGAACTGTATCTTGAGGAAGAAACAGCGACAGAGTCAAACTCAGATTGAGTGCTAGAACCAAAAGAAGATTCAGTACTAGCAGAGGCAGTTTTACCAATAGCAGAGGAAATTCTAGTAGTAACAGAGGAAGTTCCAGTAGTAGCAGAGGAGGTTCCAGAAGCAAAGTCGGTACTAGAGCCAGTGTTTGATTCAGTGCTAGGCAATGGCAAAGAACTACTGGAAATTTTAGTAGTAGCTTCTGGAGAAGTAGTTGTGGTTGAAATCGAGTGTGTTTCAGTGCTAGAAACAGATCCAGTGCTAACTGCAGATTCAGTGACTGAAGTAGAGTCAGATTGAGTGCTGGCGCCAGATAATGAACTAGCGCCATATTTAGAGGCAGAATTAGCAGCAGAATCTAACGAATCAGTACTAGATGCACCAGATGGCGAAACTGTAGCACCGCCATTTGTAGTCTTAGTGCTATATTCAGTTAAAGAAACAGTAGCAGAACCAGAGCTGGAGTTCAAAGAAGAAACAGTGCTATATCCAGTTGAAGAAACAGTAGCAAAACCAGAGCCGGAGCTAAAAGAAGAAATAGTGCTATATCCGGAATTTGTTTTATTGTTAGAGGCATAGGTACTTTCAGCACTGGACCCAGAGAATGAATTTGTTTCAGAAGCAGGAGACACTTTTGAAGATGATGCTGTGATAATGTCAGTTTTCGATAACGTACCATTACTGGAAGAAGATTGAGTACTTACTCCAAAATTTGAATCATTTTTAAACCCAGAGAACGATCCACTAACAGATTCAACAGCGTAGACTGTGGCACGGGTTGGTTTACCGTCAGTACCAGTGGTGGTTGTCAAGTGGGTGGAGTAGGTGTAACCAGAAGTACCAGTGTAACCGTCAATGATTGGGGCAGCGGCAGTGGCAATGGCAGATTCAACAGCGTAGACTGTGGCACGTGTAGGCATGCCGTTGCTACCGGTGGTTGTGGTCAAACCAGTAGAGTAGGTGTAACCAGAAGTACCAGTGTAACCGTTGATGATTGGAGCAGAAGCAGTGGCAATGGCAGACTCAACAGCGTAGATGGTGGCACGTGTAGGCATGCCGTTGCTACCGGTGGTTGTGGTCAAACCAGTAGAGTAGGTGTAACCAGAAGTACCGGTGTAACCGTCAATGATTGGAGCAGAAGCAGTGGCAATAGCAGACTCAACAGAGTAAACTGTGGCAAGAGTAGGTTTGCCGTTAGGACCAGTGGTGGTAGTGAAGCCAGTGGAGTAGGTGTAACCAGAAGTGCCAGTGTACCCTTCAATGATTGGAGTAGAGGCAACGGCAATGGAGCTAGAGTCGACAGAGTAGACAGTAGCACGGGTTGGTTTGCCGTCAGCACCAGTGGTGGTGGTTAAGCCTGTGAAGTAAGTGAACCCAGAGGTACCGGTGTAACCAATGATGTCTGGGGTAGAGGCAGTGGCAACAGATTCAACAGAGTAAACTGTGGCTGCAACTGGTAATCCATTAGCAAGAGTAGAGGTTGTTAAACCAGAAGAGTAAGTGTATCCCCCGACTCCAGTGTACCCTAAAATATCAACTTTAGATTGAGTAGAAATAGAAGTTTTGAATCCCAAAATAGAAAATTTACCGTCGTTTTCAGTACTGGAGTTGGAACCGATTAAAGTAGTGGAAGAACCAGATTTGGAAGCATCGGACTTAGAACCGCTTGGAGTGGCAGAGCCAGATTTGGAAACAGAAGTTGAGGAGGTCAATGTTGTTGTGGATTTAGAATTGGATTTGGAGGTAGTTGGAATGTTGACCACGACTTCTTCAAAATTTCCAGTTTGTACACTATTTGAAATGGTTAAAGTAGCAGAAACTGCAGTTGTTTCAGTAGTAGTGTATGTTTGATCCCAGTACGAAGTAGTTGTGATGGTGGTATCGTCACAAACTTCAATCAAGTCAACATAACTTGAGAATGCGTAGCCACTAAAATCATCGGTGAAAGTAGAACTTCCTGGAACTTTGAAAGTAAAATCAAATTTGGCGGCACCACCAGTGCTCAAGTAAAAGATTCTCAATGGGTAGTATTTCCCAGCGATTAGATTGACAGCCAAAGTTTTACTTGATCCTGAGTCTTCAATGTAAAGTGTATCTAACGGAGTTGATCCAACTTTACTACCAATAACGGCTGACAGCATGAAAATGCATTATCAGCACCAAAATCAATTATAGCTTCATCTTCAGCGTAATTCAACTCAAAAACGTATTGACCAGTTGTGTGAGCGTAGAAGTAACCTGTCGCAACCATTGCAAAATAGCCTGTAGGTATCCCAATACCTATGTAATTGAAATAACTTGGTAAAATTCTGTCGTAAGTTGTTACAGCACCTAGTAAAAATTCTGTTTTGACACCTGGGCTGTTGTCATAAGACAGCGTGTTGACACCGACACCTGCACCCAAAGCACCAAATTCGGTGTACACTGAGTTAATGAATCCCCAGTTGTCAACTAAATTTGTAATAACATTAGGCAAATTGTAATACTTCAAATTGAACCCATCGCCTAATTCGTAGGCAGAAGGAACATTGCAACCAGCAACATAGTTGGTGCCAGTAGTTATTGGAGATGTAGAAGTAGAAATTTTAGTTGGGTCTATAACAAGAACCTCTTCAAACTGATAAGTTTCAACACTGTTAAAACCTGAAAAAGTAGATGTTCCAACTGTTGTCTCTAAAGTGGTATATGTCTCAGTCCAATATGATGTAGTTGTAACTTTTTCATCGTTACAAACCTCATCTAAGTCCTCGGAACTAGAAAATGCATAACCAGTGAAATTATCAGTAAATTCAGAACTACCTGGAACTTTGAAAGTAAAATCAAAGTTTGCAGCACCACCAGTGTTCAGATAAAAGACTCTGATTGGATAGTATTTTCCAGCAATTAAATCAACTGTCAATATTTTACTGGAACCGGTGCTTTTAATGTAAAGTGTATCTGAGGTAGTTGATCCAACTGTAGAGGCTTGAGCAAATTGTTGACAACATGCAAATGCATTGTTTGCACCAAAATCAATTATAGCTTCACTTTCAGCAAAGTTTAATTGGAAAGCATATTGACCAGTTTCTTGAGCGTAAAAGTAAGCTGTACCAAGCATGGCAAAATAATCAGTAGGAGCACCAATACCTTCATAGTTGAAGTAGGTTGGTAAAACGTCGTCATAAGTAGTAACAGTACCAAGCAAAAATTCAGTTGTAACACCTGGGTTGTTGTTGTAGGACAAGGTGTTAACACCAGTACCTCCACCCAAAGCACCAAATTCAGTGTATAAAGAGTTGATAAAGTCTAAGTTATCAAGCAAATAAGTAACATAGTTGGGAAAATTGTAGTACTTCAAAGTAAAACCTTCGTTCAAATTGTAGGAGGAAGGAATCTTACAAGCAGGTAAATAATTGCTTGCTAAAACATTTTGTGATAAACAAATTGAGAAAATCAATCCAAAAAAAAGGTGAATTACGCCCGGTAATTTTCCAAATTTCATTTTTTAGAGTAATTTAATGTTTTTTTTATTGGTTTTTGTTTTATTTATTTGTTTTTTGGAGTTTGTGAAGTTTTGTTGTTATATTGCTTATAATTATTTTTTGACAATATTTCTAGTAAAACCTTCTCCCAGTAAATATAGCATCTACCTTTATACTTTATCATGACACCATTATTATTCTTTTCTGATTGCTTCAACAATTTGTGTGATTAGCTTGTCTTTATATAATATTTCTTTAATTTTTCAAAACAACAGACACATAAAGACAAAAGTTAATAGTTCAGAAAAATATAGTGTATAGATGTGACTTTGTGTGAATGTGTGTGTTTGAAAATAAAATAGTTGGTCTTTTGATTAAATGAACTTTGCACTACATGGTATTAAAAAGAGAAAGCTTCAATTTTGTGCTCAATTATTTTTATTTTTTAAACATTTTAAGCATAACTTTATTGCTGTGCAATATTCTAGTGCTAGGTTTGTCAATATTAAAAAAAACCAATTCCCAAGAAATGCACAACTTGTTGAAAACTTGAAATAACCGTAATTTTTTTTAATTCCTTGTTTCATACCTTAGGTGAATCTTCTCCTGTGTGTACTTAGCTTTTGAAATTTTGTTAGTAGTTAATAATCGGTGTTTTCCAAATAACTTAACACAAAAGTTTTTTTTGCCTCAACAATATATTTTAGAATACAACATGAGCATGATGTACATAGCTTTTTCAAAATGGTGATGTCAGCATACTCATACATACTTTTTACCATTTTAGTCTTTCATTGTTTTCTGAAAAACAACGGCACCGTAGAATTGAAAAAAAAAAATCATAAGCTTGTATAAATATTTAATCTCTGTTAACTTTGATTTTATTGGTAATGGGTAAGAATGAACGCTAGAATATCTGAGAAAGTCAAGAATAAATTTAATCATCAAAAGGTTTCATGTAATCATCAAGTTTATTTGTTATTACTGAATTTCAATTATGATATTTTCATAGTTTTAAGTTTTGAAATTCACCTTTCCCTCTTCATCTCACACACACACACACACACACACACACACACACACTACACACCCATCATCATCAAAATCGGAAATTATTGGACAAAGTCTTTTTAGTTCCTTCCATCACCATCGGTATTTTTTTATTTATGTTATTATTTTTGTATGATATCATCATTCTAAATATGACGCTCAACATAATATTGTACATCACTACAGTGGATGATGTGGATTGAATAATAAGGTTCAGTAAAAGAGCAGTATTAATCTGCATGCCTATAAAAACTCAATTTTTCAAGAGAGAAACGAAACACGAGAAAAAAAAAAAAAAAAGATTCACCGCTTTTTTTTTTTTTTAATTTTTCTTTTTTTCAAAAAATCAGAGAAAAAAACCAAAAAAAAAAAAATACATCACAAGATCTACAATGTAATTGAGAGTCATTGGCTTTTTTCGTATTTTTCATTTTAAACAATTCTATTCAAGATTCTAGGAAGATCTCAATGAAAATAAAGTAGTAGTAATATTAATATTACAGAATATTACAGGTACAAATTTGAAAAACCCGACGGCGTTGGTGATGTCACCATTGTTTGTGTATTTATTTTATTTCAGTTTGTTTGTTTTGTTTTGTCTTTTTTCAATATTATTGAAATACCACGTCTTTGATGAGAAAAAAAAAGTGTAATTAATTTTCACTTTAAAATTTATTTCATTAATTTCAAGAAATTAGACAAAATTGGTGATATCATGGTTTTGCTTGTACTGTACTTTTTTTTTGTTTTTCTTGTTTGCTTAGTGTTCTGAGCACAAGATGCAAAAAAAAATAATAATAATGATTGAATTTTTTCATCTGCCTACATTGACTCAACTAAAATTGTTGAAAAAAAATGAAAAAATGAAAAAAGTCTTGGAAATATGTATTTTTTTTTTGCAAGAATTAGTTTTATTTGTGAGGTTGGTTTAATGATCTGTCAATGCTCGCACATAGTCTATTTTTGAAGAAGAAGAAGAAGAAGAAGAAGAAAAAGAAGAAGAGATGCAAATAATTTCATAATAACATTTCACGTATTTATTCACGCAAAAATGTTTCATGACTTCCGCTTTATGAAAGACCAAAGAAAAGAAAGAAAATACCGTAATATTTAAATAAATTTACTAACAATGTTTGCGCGATAGTATACAACAAAAAAAAATCTCTTGTAAGAAATAAAATTGAAAAGTGTAATAGTAAGTAAACTCGTACAACATATAAATCATTGTATATTACGCAGGGCGTATTATATCTTATATCATAATTTGTTTTTTTTTTGTACCTTGTAAATTCATAAAAAATAAACAAAAAAGATGACTTCACCTATTTTCAATATTCAAATTTTTGTTTTTGTTGTTTTTTTTTTTTTTGAAAACAATAGAAAAAAGTGTATCTTAGATTCTATTGTAGAATCATTGATTGCAAAAACAAATATACTGAAAGTTTAATAGCTAAAATGGAAAGAACAACACACATGTGAATATTAATATTGCAAAGTATCATTTTACATAGTATAGAAGAAGGACATGAGTAGTACACATCTTTCTTTAAAAAATTACAGCACAAACTTTTTGAAGTTTTAAGTCAACCCAGAGAAAACCAAAAAAAGTCTCTAAATCAAGTGATGTAACCAAATGTACATACACTTGCTTTGTGATGATCTTGTTTACACTTTTAAAAAGTGCTGCTGAAATTTCCTTGTGCAATATTAGTTTTGTTTTTATTTCTTTTACGAAGCTAGCTGTTTGCATTATTTATTTCTTAAAGCATGTTTTTTATGAGTGACGAACTCATCGCTCAAAGATGAAGTTGAAAAATAAAAATTTTAGTCAATACTCTGCGAAGCTTTTAGACCGAAAGAAAAAAACAATATAAACACATTTAGAAAAAAAAAGCGTACGATTCTATACATGCTTCATAATCTCAATAACAATTTGCTATCAAGTATACGGCATCAGTCAAGCTTTCGAAAGCTGTCTAGCACTGTATAATTCTACCGCAAGTAATTTTGTTTGTCTTTTAGTTTCACCTCTTGATTGAAACAACTTTTCTCCTTCAATGATCAAAATCTGGTAATTTTTGAACTAACTAAAACTATCTAAAGAATAACACATGTGTTTGTGGGTGTTTTAAAATCCAAAATTAAAAATAAATACTACATCATACAATAACAAGGGAAATAATCTTAGAAATAACCTTAGATCTAATCTTTAAAATAACTTTAAAGTCAAAGTTATTTTTTTTAAACATGCTTAATATCAAAATTAATTTGAGAATGATATCACAAAAGAATGCTGGGTTGCTAAAAAGTGAAGAAAAGTTAAAAAGTAAAAACAAAAAACAAAAATCTTACTGAACGCCGCCATATTACATCACCACACATAAACAGTTAATTGTTGGCTTTAAATCTATCAATTTTATTTAATCCATTCAACTCATTAAATTTGTTTAATTAATTATACACTCTGTTTCTCCAATGTCTAATTATTGTTTTTGTTTTTGCTTTTTGGTTTTCACTTTTCAGGGATTTGAAGTTGACAATGACTATTTAGCTAACTCGTGATCTAATAAGAGAGGTATTGTGTCTGTTTATATATCTAAACAGTACACTCTTGCACCGTCAGTTAATGCCCGCAGGGATTTTGGTCGAGATGTGCATGTGTGCACATTCAAATTTGACTTCTCTTTATGTCATATGTGTCACGTGATATTGAGAGAGATTTTAAAATGTTTTACTTTGTAAATAAGTTACCCGCCCTAAAAAGTTTTTTTCTTCTCAAAACAATTCAGTTTTCTTTGTTTATTTTTTTACCTACCTTTTTAAAACTCAACCTAAAAAACCCTTTCAACTTTAAATACAGACACTTTACTATAAAAATAAACAAACATGTTGAAGAGAAAAAGAGAAAACAGCAGTGAGGGTAACTTTTATTTTGTTTTACAGAAATACCAAACTAGATGACTACAACACAACAAGAGGAGATGAATGTCTTTAAATAATGATAAGAGTAGTAATAAATCTAAAATGATGTCATTAGTTATGGATCTATCTATTACATTTATATATATAAGTGGTGTATGTATATCTTGTTTGAGATGAAAAAAGACGAGGGACGGGAGAAGGAGTTTCATTCTTTTTTATACTTTGGGTATAATTTTTTGAACAAGTAGATGTCTGCAATGGATGCGGCGGTAGCTGTACCTGCAATGAACAAGACTTCTTTATCTGATTTTCCAGCTAGATATCTTGAGTGTTTGTTGGCGTACTGGTTCAACACGCTCGAGACTAGCAAGACACCGCCCACAAAGTGTGTAGCCACCACCGGGTTTTGTATTTCTTCCAGGGCTCTTTTGGCCAACGCAGAAGCTTTTGTTGAAACCGAGACAGTAACATCCTTGGTAATTGTGTTCAAATTTGAGAAAAAATAAGAAACATTTTGCAAAGCTCTCTTCAAGAAAATTTCAGACTCATCGGTGACGTCGTGCACAAACTTTTTAGCACTCGAACACAGTTTCTTCCCTTCCTTTTTCGGAGTGCTCTTTCCCGGATTTTTTTTGGCTGGCAAGTTTTCGTTGTCGCTGTGACTTGACGATGATGATGATGATGACGATGTTGGTGGAGCTGCTGCTTCTAAAGTTGGAGCTTCATCAATAGGAGTGGTCACCACTGCCTCAGTAGCCAGAGCTGTGTTTGGAGGATGATTAATAGAAGTACTGTGTTGTGTGTCTGAAGTGGCAGGGATAGATCCAGGAATAATAGTTGTTTTTGGGGAGGACATTTGTATTGTTTTTTTTTATTTCTCTGTTAACGTTTTTCTTTTTTGTTGTGTAAGATATCTTTATTTTGCTTTTCAAAGTAGTATTTTGAACTATAAAGTACCGATAAAAGTCGCCATGCACATGTTTATATATATGTTGAGAAGCAAAAGTAATATTCATATTCGACAAATATACGTTACATATAAAGTTGACACATACAAGGCAACCTCCTAATGGGAAAATCTCGAATAAACAGAGTTTATAAACTAAATAAAAAAAAAATCATGTAAACGTTATCTTTAGATACAGAGATTATGATATAAAACTCTATCCCCCCCCTTAAAAAACAAAAGACAACATATCTATCTCGTTATGAAGTTAGTTTCTACTCATTAGGGATAATACTATTATTCAGAATATTATTCATTGATTGGTCGATAAATCCTTTTATTATTATTCATTATTTATATATATAGTCTACCTACCCCTTTGTACTTAAAATTTTATTTCGAATACCATACCAATCAGCTGTGTGTATTAAGAGTGCTTATCAAAACCACATAGACAAGATAAAAAAACAAATGGACAAAGGGACAAAATGACACAGTTAACAAGACAAAATGAATAATAAAAAAAAATAGACACATCCCCATAATATTTGTGACATAAAAATGTACAGGTGTATAATAAAATACTGCAACTATTTTTTTAAAAAATTTATACAATAATTTTTTATGAAATGTACGGGTTATTTTGTTTTTTACACAGTTTCTAATTTTACTTTCTAATTGGGAAGTATCATTACTTGATGTGGACATACGACACATTTTTTTTGTATGAAAACTTGAAACATCAACCACACTTCTCTCTCTCTCTTTCTCTATGTGTAATTTGAATAATTCTTCAGTTTCAAAACTCTTGTGAGAGGAAAAAGAAACGTTCGACATGAATAAATACTTTAATTTCCAAATTTGAAGGTTTGCAGAAAGTTCAACAGGCTTATTCGGAAGCCAACTTAAACAATGTTTCGACATTTCATTAGTGTGATTTTTAAAATATATTCCCTCCTGCGTTGATGTCATGGGTGCGCCGATGGTTTGATGATGTTCAAGGAGGTTTTAGGGACCTTGTCAATTTACAATCTTTCAAGACTCTTCGTATGCATGTAACCATTTCTCTGACTTACTTCATTTAATCATCTTCTTAAAAAAAGAACGCCTAGAGTCCAAGTTTTTTTTAAATAGTCGATTGAAAGTTACATTTATACCCTCAACTTTCCGTGATCCATTCCGACAAATATATAAATTATATTCAAAAAAAAAAAGCTTAAAAAACACAAGTTAATCAGAGAATCAAACAGAAATGTCCGCTCCTCAACAACAACAACAACAAGGCCAAAAAGGTGGTTTCGGTGGTAGAAACAGACAAAGACAAGGTAGAAGAGGTGGTAACGCCGAAGAAAAAGGTTGGGTTCCAGTCACCAAGTTGGGTAGATTAGTCAAAGCCGGTAAAATTACCTCCATTGAAGAAATCTTCTTGCACTCTTTGCCAGTCAAGGAATTCCAAATCATTGACACTTTGTTGCCAAACTTGAAAGATGACTGTATGAACATCAAACCAGTTCAAAAACAAACCAGAGCCGGTCAAAGAACCAGATTCAAGGCTGTCGTCGTTGTCGGTGACTCCAACGGTCACGTTGGTTTGGGTATCAAAACCGCCAAAGAAGTTGCCTCCGCCATCAGAGCCGGTGTCATCATCGCCAAATTGTCTGTCATCCCAATCAGAAGAGGTTACTGGGGTTCCAACTTGGGTGAACCTCACTCTTTGGCCACCAAAACTTCTGGTAAATGTGGTTCCGTCTTGGTTAGATTGATCCCAGCCCCAAGAGGTTCCGGTATCGTCGCTTCCCCAGCTGTCAAAAGAATGATGCAATTGGCTGGTGTTGAAGATGTCTACACTTCCTCCACCGGTTCTACCAGAACTTTGGAAAACACCTTGAAAGCTACCTTTGTTGCTATCGGTAACACTTACGGTTTCTTGACTCCAAACTTGTGGAACAACTACGCTTTGACTCCATCTCCATTGGATGTCTACGCTGATGAAGCTGCCAACAAAAGAAGATACTAAATTATTTAACTAAATATATATATACATATTCATTTATTTATCTATTTATAAAGTTGAACTAATTCATTTTCTCTATTTTCACACTCAATTGTTTCCCCATCATCTCCTTCTTAACATCCCCTTATTAATATCAAATCACTAGTATAAAAAACGTCTTGTTTTTCACATAAGGAAGCACATATTTAGTACTAAAATTTAAAGGATATTACTCTTAAAAATTAGCGATTTGCAAAAGATCATCAGAGTACAGATATAACATCAAATGATTAAAGTACAGATATAAGATCAAGAGGTTTAGTGAGAATAAAAAAAGAAACAAGATTTCATCGAAAAACTTTAGTACAAGTATCAATATTAGGTTCAAGTTCAAGTAAGTTGATTATCTAGTGTAATTACCAAGACTTTTGTTTTAATTTTTGTTTTTATTGAATCGCTTCTTTGATTTCAATTTTTGTTCTTGTTTTAGACTCTTTTAGAATCATCTAGTTTTGTTATTTTTATTTTTAGTTTTTGTTTTTTTTTTTTTAAATTTATATATATATTCTCAAATCATATAATATTCAAAGTTCCTATATTTCCATTAATCCTTTCTTATAATTTGATTAATTTCGAAAGGATATGGTGTTCTTTTCTTTGTTGTTTAAACTTATATACATTTAGCACCACTTTGAAACTTTAAAATAATCATTTTATTCTTCTTTCGCATCAAAACAAAGTTGAAAAACTTAACCTTGCATCATAGCATCTCCAGTAGGGGTAACCAACCGCTGTTGTTCTTGAAAATTTGATTGTTGTTGCTCTTGGGTTGGAATCGCACCGACAGTTCCAGTAGTATCAGGATTGACCCATGTGGTGGATGGAATGTTTCTTCCTTCTGGATGTTGAAACAAACACGCTTTATTAGTACAATTAACTCCAAATCTACAAGCTTCTGGAATAGGGTGTCCAAAAATACAATCAATTCTAGTACAAGCGGCACCCTCTCTACACATAGTTGCACTTTTGGCGTGTCTGAATTTACACTTTTTGTTTGTACAATTCAAACCGTATTTACATTGTTCCAATGATTTCACAATAGGAGCAAAGGTACGTTCAGCAGCTGGAGCTCTGAATGATGGTTTTGTTGTTGGTTTGCCTAGTGGTTGAATATCCTTGATTCTTGCAGGAGAAGAATGAGCTTTTTGACAATTTTCATCTTGACAATCCAGATTGCCTGGACACCAAATATATTCCGAAACTTTTTGCATGTCATTACATGGTGTTGGGTGACCAAATGGACATTTAGGATTAGCACAAACTGCACCAAACTTACATAGAGTGATACCACTGGTAATCATTCTCTTCTTTTCAATCATCACTTGTCTTTCCTTTTCCTTCTTTTCTTGGTATTCAATTTTCTTCTTTTTCAACAGTTCAATCATGTCTTGATCTTCATCTGGATGTAAGAAAGAGCATGTTTTGTTTTTACGCTCACAATTTGGATACAAGGCACAGATAATAGTTGGATGAGACCCAGGACACTCTCTAGAGTTCAAAGGACAATCTGGGAAATCTTTGCATCTTCCTTCCTTTAATGGCAACTTGGTGAACATTTTCATCATTCTGTTGTTATTGTTGTTCCCCTTTTGGTCAAATCTGCTGTTGGTGTTTTTATTGTTTTTGTGAACATTACCTCCTTTTTGAACCCCACCGAATCTACTATCTCTGTTGTTATGATTTTGACGTTCACGTTTCCAGTTCAAGTCAGTTGGTTCAAAAGCTTGCATGTCAGTGTCTTCATTGGAATTTTCAAATGTTGGAGCAGGAGTATTAAATTGAAATTGGAACCCTTGAGCAGCAGGAGCAGCAGGAGCAGCAGGAGCAGCAGAAACAACAGGAGCGACAGGAGCAGCAGGAGCAACAGGAGCAGTTTGTTGCTGTTGCTGTTGCTGTGACTGTAACTGCTGTGGCTGTGGTTGTGGTTGTTCTTGTTGTTGTGATTGTGGAACACTGTTCAATACTTGTTCTGTACTAGCACCGTTATTCAATTGTTGAACTGCTTCAAACGCTTGTGCAACGACATGCTCAATATCCTCAGGTTTAGTAGAGTCAAACAAAGACTGTAGCTCAGTGGCAATACTTTGAACAGTACCCCCGTTTGACATCAATAAAACAATATATTCAGCAACGTAATTAACATCTTCATTAAAATTTGGAATCAAACTCAAGTATTGAGAGACAAATGTGGTCAAACATTGTGAATATTCTTCAGCGTTGTTAGCAGACATGGTGTTTGCGTGGTGTGGTGTAGCTTTTGTTGCTTTTTTCTTTAACCCCTACTTGATATCAGTAAGTATCAACATAAACCACACATTGAAAATGAATTACTAATAACCATTCAACATTTTTTTCCACCACCCAAGTGTTCAAAGTGGCAACAACATAAAAACAAGACGATGAGAATTTTCACAACTTTTTTTTTTTTTTTTTTTTTTCCTCCCAACAAGTTTTTGTAAGTGTAAGCCTCATTTGGTAGCACGTGACAGTACATACACTCTGATTTAGTTATAATGACTTTTAAGATATAAACCATCACTTAAAGTTTAGACAGACTTTTTCAATTAATCTACATATCTTTATATAGACATTAATATACATACATAAATATATAATCCTAGATATATATAACAATGATATGCAACGTGCATATCGTTAATCTCGTTTATATCTAGTATTCAGATTTTTTAGCTTTTTTAGCTTTCTTTTCATCCAATTTGGCGTAGACATCAAATCTTTCTTTGACTCTTTCCAAACTCAATTTAACATCACCTTTTTGAAAATTATCTAGGTGGAAGTAGGCTGGAGCGTATTCAAACAACCATTCTGGTTTGATAGATGTCACAGTTCTAATATAGTTTTGAGTGGTCAAAACAAATTCATTGTAAATGACCCATTCGGCTTCTCTACCCAAGACCGAACTTGGATGAACCAAAACGGATTGGTTATCTTTGACTGTCAAGTAACCTTTACCATTGGATCTTTTCTTAGCAACTTGCATGAAGAAACCTTGGGTCAAGGCCTTTCTGATGTTGTCAAAGTAGGTTGGGTCTTCGTAGTCGACACTGGTCAAGTCTAGATTATGTCTGATCATCATTCTTTCCAATTGGGCTCTAATACTGTCAGCAGCAGTCAAAGATCTATGATTCAAGAAGTTTTCAAAACACCATTTTCTCAAACCTTGGTTATAAGCTTCATCAGATTTGAAACCGTGGTAAACGTTCAATAAGGTGATATGATCCCCGTCTGGATGAGAAAAGCTGGCTTTGATATCGTCTGCTCTTTTTTTGTCTTTACCAGGTCTAACAAAGACATTTGGAACAGACAACATAGAAACAATGGTCAACATTTCTGGACCACATTTGAAATTACAAGCTCTGATCAACATCACAGCCAACATTGGATCTAATGGATAAATAGAGGCCAATTTACCCAATGGAGTCAAATTACCTTCGTCGTCCAAACATTTCAAGTAATTCAACTCTTCCAAAGCTCTCATCATAGTTTCTGGTGCTGGAGGGTCCATAAAGTCAAAGTGGACCAAATCATCAATCCCTAATTTTTTCAATTCCAACACAGTGGAAGACAAATTGGATCTTAAAATTTCTGGATAACTTTGTTCAATCAATTCTTTCTTGAAAGCATCTTCAGTGTACAATCTGAAACACTTACCTGGTCTGGTTCTACCAGCTCTACCAGCTCTTTGTTGAGCACTGGCTTTAGAGATAGGAGTGACTAATAAGGATTCGACTCTGATTCTTGGATTATAAACTTTTTGTTTCGAGAAACCTGGGTCAACAACATAAACAACACCATCAATGGTCAAGGAAGTTTCAGCAATGTTGGTGGAAACAATAACTTTTCTTCCTGGTCTACCGTTGAAAGATTCTGGAGCTTTTTCAAAAATCTTTTGTTGTTGGTGTGGTGGCAAAGAACCGTATAATGGGTAAACACTGATTGGACCACAGCCTTCTTCTCTGGTTAATTTGTCACCTTCCAAAGAAATTTTGGCAACTGCATCTTCAATTTCGTCTTCACCAGTCAAAAACATTAAAATATCACCTTCACCTTCAGTAGCATGAATTTGTAGAACAGTTCTAATGGCACTGTCGACATAATCTCTTTGATATTCTGGAGTGTAGTAGATTTCGACAGGATGGGTTCTACCAGGAACAGCCAACAATGGTGCATCGTTGAAATATTTTTGAAATTTTTCAGCATCCAAAGTAGCAGACATGATAATGATTTTCAAGTCTGGTCTTCTATCAACAATTTGTTTCAACAAACCCATCAAAATATCAGTGGCCAAGGTTCTTTCGTGCGCTTCATCTAAAATAATACATGAATATCTTTTCAAATCGTGATCTTCCATAGCTTCTCTCAACAACATACCATCAGTCATATATTTCAAAATGGTCTTGTTACTGGTTCTGTTTTCAAATCTGACCGAGTAACCAACTTCTTCACCAATCTTGACATCCATTTCTTGAGCAACCCTCTCAGCAACAGACATGGCTGCCACTCTTCTTGGTTGGGTACAAGCAACTTGGGTGTTTTTCAAATGAGGCAATTCATCAAACAAAACGAATTGTGGAATTTGAGTAGTTTTACCAGAACCGGTTTCACCAACGAAAACCATGATTTGGGATTTTTGGTAGATTTCCAAAAACTCTTGTCTTTGGGAATGAACAGGCAAGTCTCTTCTGACTTTCAAAATACCAAAATATCTTTCAGTGAATTTTTCACCGGTAAATGGGTTAACAGTACCGTTTTCTAGTTTTTCGGCTTGAGCAGCAGTAGTTTGATGCTCAACCATTCCTTTGAATTCACCTTTGTCGTGATGGACTAATGGTTCTTCATACATTTCTAAATCAGTTTTATTGTTCATAGAAGAAAAGGATTCCACAGAGGAATCAGATTCATTACCGTTGGAAGCACTGGCTTCTTCAAATGTTCTTTTGCTACCCATTGTATATTATTTTGGTGTTTCTATGATCTGGATATGTGATGGTCTTTTTTTTTTCTTTTTTGTTTAGTCTCTAGAATGAATCAGTGATTCAATACCAATTTCATATAGTCAACCAGATTCAGTTAGAACTAGTTCATTGACTAATTGTTAGATGTCTAAGATGATTTCTACAATGTGTAACAAACTAATCAAAATATTGTAGCTCATGGGAAAAAACAATCGAAAAAAAACAATAAAAAAAAGAAATGTTTTTAATTATTCGTTTCAATCGTAAGAACGTGACCACATGATATTTTTTGAGTGTAGTGCTGAGCAGTTTTTTAAAATCAACAAGTTTTGCTCGTGTGGCGTAATGGCAACGCGTCTGACTTCTAATCAGAAGATTCTGGGTTCGACCCCCAGCATGAGTGCTTGTTTTTTACCTTTTAAATTAAAATTTTTTTTGACATATATAAATTTAAAAAAATAAATCTCCAGGGGGCGAGTCGAACGCCCGATCTCAAGATTACTCATTTCTTTAAATACCGTGATATTTGAAGAATATATTACAGTCTTGCGCCTTAAACCAACTTGGCTACCTAGAGTAGATATTTTTATAGCATTTATATTGTTATAGAAGACTCATATTAAGCAACATTTTTAAATAAATTCACGAGTTCTTTATTTTACTCTAGTGAAATTTTAAAAAAAAAAACAAAATTCATATACGGCAGCAGATGAAAAACACATCGTATAGCAGCTACATTCTAATGATATAAACTATAAGCTATCCACACCATATTTAATGTAGTATGTGAAAATTAAAAAAACACATTAAGACAAAAAAAGAGACCTATACAAGACAGGTTAGTCAATAGTTGTGGTTTAGGGATGAGTACTAGAAATAATTTGTATGGGTTATACTGTGTAGCTTCAGCATCTAAAGAAGTATTGTGCAATGCTGTAGGGATCGGGAAACAATCCTTACAAACATGGACCCAAACATCCATTATTGCCAGACCTATATTGTCCAGATACCAGTGGTTTCATGATCCAAAATGGGAAGACGCTAAAAAGTTATCTAACTCAATTAAAAAGTCTGCCGATAGTGGTGAAAGTGCCAATGTGAAAAAACACAAAACCAGAAAAACTACACTAAAGAAAGACATTAGCAACAAAAGAGAGTTTTCAACAATGAGCTACAGATACAACAAAAATAACGAACCATCCAGCAATAAAAATGAGAATGAAAATGACAAATCGGAAAAAGTATGTATTTGAATATCAACAATGTGTATATATTTTTTTTTTTGATTCCATCAGATATACTTTGACACTTTAACAATTTTATGAAATAATGTACAAGAACTAAGAATTTTTTTTTTACTAACAACTCTTACATACATACTTGCGTTCTTTGTATTATTTTTATTACGATTATTTGTTCTTTCAGATCTCTTTTAGTAGCAATCTGACGAAATTAGGAAGAAATGGTTCAAAGAGTTAAATAGAGGAGAGAAAAAAAAATATCGTATAATATTTAACACATTGGAATTTTCTTATACTTATGCATGTGTGGTTTTTTTATTTTTGGAAATAGAAACAACTAGAAAGTAGTAATATACCAACAAGCAGACTATCAAGATTATATCATTATTCGTCGTTGGCAGCAAATGTAGGGTTTTCTGCAGCAAAACAAGGTATTAATAAGCTTTCCAAGGGTGAAAAGCCAACCATGAAATCTTTATTGCTATCAAACGAAAATGTGGATAGAATCGTTAAAAAATTTAGCAAGATGAGAGGCGCAGCTTTAAAAATTGGTCAAATGCTAAGTTTCCAAGATGAAAAAGTTTTACCAAGGGAACTATATGAAATATTAAGTAGAGTTCAAAATAATGCAAACTACATGCCGTTGAAGCAATTAGACAAATTAATGCAGAGGGAGTTCAATGTTTCTGACTGGGAAACAAATTTGTTTGCTAAATTCAGAAAAGTGCCAATTGCCGCAGCAAGTATTGGTCAAGTACACGAAGCTCAGTTGAAAGACGGAACAGAGGTTGTTGTTAAGATCCAATATCCAGGTGTCAAAGACTCTATCGACTCAGATTTGAACAACTTGTTGCTGTTGTTGACTGCTTCTTCTCTGTTACCTAAGGGTTTATTTTTGGATAAGACTGTTGCCAATGCTAGAAAGGAGTTGAAATGGGAATGTGATTACCTAAGAGAAGCAGAATGCTTGAAAAAATTTGAACAAATTTTACAAAAAGATCCCGTTTTCGATGTTCCACACGTTTATGATCAATATACTACACCAGCTGTTATCACCATGTCCAAGATGCAAGGTGTGGAAATCATGAAACTAGAAAACTCTACACAAGAATTAAGGGATTTCATCTGTACACATATCATGAGATTATGTCTACAAGAAATTGCCGAATACAAATATATGCAAAGTGACCCAAATTGGGCCAATTTCTTGTATAACAAGGAAACTAAGAAAATCGAGTTGATTGATTTTGGTGCAACTAGGGCTTACCCAGATGTCTTTATTGAAAATTATAGAAAATTGTTGACCTACTCAGCTGCAAAGAATAGAGAAATGTGTGGGAAAGTGAGTAAAGACTTGGGATATTTAACCGGATTGGAATCTTCCAAAATGGTTGATGCTCATGTTGACAGTGTTCTTGTTTTAGGTGAGCCATTTGCTCAGCCAGGAATATTTGATTTCGGTAACCAAACTGTTACTGATAGAATCAGGGGAAACATCAGTGTCATGTTGAATGAAAGGTTGGTCCCACCACCTGAAGAAACGTACTCTTTACATAGAAAATTCAGTGGTGTGTTTTTGCTATGCGCCAGAATGCAAGCAAGAGTTCCGTGTCACGATTTATTCAAGAAACATTTTGCCATTGATATTTAGACGTGTACATACAAGATCTATCTAACTTTTGTAATATAATATATATGTCAAATTTTTTAAATGCAATAATAAAACCTAAACTAGATAAATGGTGTAGTTCATATGAATAGTTAGTTGTTTGTCACTTGATATTAAAACTATATTTGCAATTGTGTTTCAGTTTGCAACTTGCACGTGATATAAATTGTGATTTTTTCAGGTTTGTGTCTCACCCAGCATTTTTGTAGTATAATTTTTTTTTATTTTTTTTTTTATTTTTTTTAAATAATTTGTTTTGTTCCGGGATTTGATGCGAAATCATACATTAAAGGGGAGAGTCAATGAACTTTGATAAAATATGAAACATTTTCAAATAAAGTTTGCAGTAAGATCTATATCGTATACTATTAATCAAGTGCTTGTGTCAAAATATATTAGTTTTAACTAAAGATATATTTATAATGAATCAGAAGTAAAAAAAAAGAATCAATACAAAAGATAAGACTGCGTCAAGCTTCCACAAGAAGATCAGTTATTCAATACAGAAGTAGCAAGTCATATTTTTTGTTTCATGTACAATTAAAAGCAAGAACTTCACTAATCTCTGAGGAAAATTTTGAAAACAATGAGCGAAGATAATCAAGAAAAAAACGAATCTTTTGAGGAAGTGTCTGAAAATGGCATTAATGAAGAGGACATGAGTGGCGCTGATTTTCAGGATGCTGCTGAAAAGACTGTCGAGTCTCCTGAAAAAGATACACCTTTGCAAAAAGTTGAAGAAGAGCATAACAACATAACCCAGAGTGAAGAAACTGAGTGTTTGGAAACTTTTGATGATATGCAGAAGGATGCCAATACTGATACTGAGAATGAGTTAGAGAAGACACCAAGCTTATCTGCAATAGATGAAACGAACAAAAAGTCTACCTCAACTCCATTAGACTCAGGTATAAAAGATGCTGCTTCTGACGACGAAGATCAAATTTCTAATCACGAATCTCATACTGATGATGACGGTGATTTTGTATCTCAGCTAAAACAGATGAAGGTAGGAAAGGCGGAGGGCACCCAAACCGGAGACGAAGAAGGTAAAGAGGATATTGGCACTATTGATAATGATAAAACCTTAGAAGAGATAGAGATAAATAAAGTGGCAAAAGTTTCAAATGAAGCAGGCGATAGTCAAACTCAGGATCAATCAGATACCATTCCTCCTGATTTACCCCCAAGAGAGGAACACTCAAATACAAAACTTTTGCCTGCACATTCCTTGCTAAACAAAGATGGATCAAATAAACAGAGACCAAATTTACCTCCTAGAACAAATGACTCAACTTCTCCTGCTAAGTTTAGAAGATCAATGCTTCAAATACACGCCGTCCCACCTCCTTTGTCTGAGGAGTACAAATCCCAAAGGTTTTTGAAAAATTTGCAGATCATCCAAGCCATGCCACCTGCAGATCAACAACCTAATAATGGAACATCCTTGTCAGATCATGTTGAGGAAATTAGGATCAATTCTGCAGCCACATCATCTGATTATGATATGATTATCAGTAGAATGAACGAAAATTCTAAAAATGGGGCAAGCAACCAAGAAAGTGTTTTGGAGAGCACTAGTGCATTGAAATCAACATTTAAATCCATTAAAGATAGATTCACCGGTAAGAAACGTCATCGGGAATCAAAAGTCAAGGACGATGAAACATCTGAACAACCTAGCGACTTGGATGTATACTCAGAAATTTCTTATGAAGAGGAAGAAGCAAAAGAGATAAACATCGATTGGCCGTTTTGGACAACTCTTGTGAATGATTATGAGGGTACTGCTCAACAAGAGCCTGAAAAATTAGAGACTGAGATTGCTAAAGGTATCCCACAGCAGATACGTGGTGTTATTTGGCAATTGATTTCCAAGTCGAATTCTAAAACTATTACACCTTTATACAATGAGATGTTGGCAAAAGAATACGAACATGAAAATGTTATTATTAGAGACTTGAAAAGAACTAATTTTATTCCACATGATCGTTTGGATTCTTTATTCAATGTCTTGAAAGCTTATGCAAACTATGACAACGAAGTTGGATACACGCAAGGAATGGGGTTCATTACTACTCCATTGTTATTGGAGACAGACAGTGAAAGCGATGCATTTGGGCTATTGGTGAGGTTGATGGAATCTTATAAAGTGCGGTCTTTATTTTTGCCAGACATGCCAGGGTTAATGGTCATGTTATATCAATTTGATCGTATTTTAGAAGAATCCAGTCCTACTTTGTACAATCACCTAACGAGACAAGGGGTTCGTTCCAATATGTATGCAACACAATGGTTTTTAACATTTTTTGGTTACAAGTTCCCATTGGAGTTTGTATTGATTATATTTGACATCATTTTTGCTGAAGGTGTTGAGGCATTGTTGAAATTTGCCATTGCGCTAATGTTAAAGAACGAAGATGATTTGATGGCTTTGAAATTTGATTCTTTGTTGGATTACTTGAAAAATGATTTGTTCAATTCATATCTTTCTCCTAGTCATACTGAGGGGATCTTGAATTCCAAATCATATGCTAAAAAATCCAAATCTTCTTTATCGTTGTTTAAAACCAAGACATCTTCTTCTGATGTGAATGAAGAAACAGAAGAGACAGAAAAAAATATATTAAAATATAATGTTGATGAATTTGTTCAAGATGCTATGAAAATTAAAATAATGCCAATTTCCTTGAAAAGGTACAAAACCGAATACGCAGAAATTCATGAAGTTGAGGTTCAAAAGGAACAACAGTATGAGAGTGTTAGAATCCAAAATAAGAATTTGGAAGTTGAATTGGAAAAAGTGAAAAGAGATTTTAATGCATTGAAGCAAGATCACGAAGCGATTGCCAATGAGTTGATTCAAAAAAGATTGTTCATTGAAACTGTATTGGATGAAAAACAAGATTTAGAAGACCAGTTGAAAAAGGAAAGATATAAAAACAGTTTGCCTAATCCAGACTCTGAGATTCCTAATGATTTGAAAAACGATCTTCAAAAAACTATGGATAGGAATATGGAAGTTATGAATAAAAACGTTGAGCTTGAAAGCGAAGTGAGTCGTTTGACCCAGATTATTGAAGATTTGCAAAACAAATCAATTGTTTCTGACTTGGAGACTAATCAAACAAAAAACTTGAAGAAAAAGAATTCGACTCCAGGATCATGGAAGTTATTCAAATGAGTAGCTGATTTAATACTTTTTTGTAATTATATGACTATATATAAGTTTTTAATTAAATCATTACACCATTGTTTGTTGGCGTGTGATTGTATCAATGAAGGCGGGTATCGTACTTGTTTTTTTTTTCCAGAAAACTTGTAAATCTTAACCAACTGAAAAAAAATTAAAAAAAAAAAAAAATTCCAACTTCAAGAAAAGAAAACCAAATTTTTTCATGAATTCAAGACACAGCTGATTATTCGATCAAATCGTTCTGACTACAGTGTGTATCTTTTAGAAACAAGTTACAAAAGAGAGAGAGAGAGAAAGATAAGCGAAAAAACCAAAACAAACAGAATAATGCAGTTTACCAGATGTTTTTCTAGTTTCCAAACCCCATTGCTGAGGGAATGGAGACTTGTTACTACCAGAAGAGTAGCCAAGACCCCAGAATATGCTGTTGGTGACATGAAACCAGTCGGTGTTCCAAAAGTGAGACCTCTATATCCTGTTTACGAGTACGGTGAGTCCAAAATATTTAAACAAAGTAACAGAGGTTTGTATGGTGGCCAGTTTATACAGTTTGGGAACTCTATTTCCGAGAGTAAGAAAAAGAACAGAAGAACTTGGCAATTGAATGTCTTTGAAAAGAAGTTCTGGAGTGACACTTTGCAAAAATACATCGACATCAAAATGACTGGGAAAGTCTACAGAACCATCACCAAGGAAGGTGGTATTGACAACTACTTGACCAAAAACAAGTCCGCCAGAGTCAAAGAATTGGGTCCAACCGGGTGGAAGTTGAGATACTTGGTCTTGAAATACCAAAACTTGAAAGAGAGATTGGGTTCCAACGTGGTGGAGTACGTTGAAGCCCCTGTTGAAAAAGAAGGTGTTTCCAGTGTTGTTTCCACCCCAGTTTACCATATCTACACCAAAGACGGCGAAGAACATAAAATCACTGTTGGTAAGAGAAAGTTGTTGTACCACTTGTACCCATTGGAATTAGTTTCTAAGAAATCCGAAGGAGAACACTTGAACTTCAGCAGATTCAACATGGAACACCAAAAATTCTCTGTTGACGAGATCTTGCAAAAATTGGTTGATCACGGTTTTGATTTGAAACACGTCAGTGTCTAGGATCTTTAAACACACACACACACACACACACACTTCTATGTATCTTTACATCTATTATAGTTATTTTGTAAATAGTGACCTTCTTCTAATAATTAGGGTAGGGAATATAAATGTTTTTTTTAAAGTATAAGACACGTACTCATATGGCGCTGCTCTGTTTATAGAGTACGACATCGGTTCTTGCCATAAATGTTACTCTGTGATTTTGTTGGGTATCTTTTATCCAAGCCGGGCAATACAATTGTAGTTCTTATTTTTTATTCCATTTTCAAACACATAGAGTACACCCATACATTATAAAATTATGAGTTTCAATTTATATTGTTTTAAAAAACAAATTGGTTTTTTTATTTTTTTTAATTTTCTTTAGTTTTGGTTTTCTGTTGTTTTACTCTTTTTGGTATCTCTGCTATTTGTGTATCTACAACATTGTCTACTAGCATTTTTTATGTAAAATGATTTATATCATGTCAACTTCGCTAAAAGACAGTATGATAAATAGATATTCATGAAATCATTCTCCCCTTCGTGTTTTTGATGTTTAATTAGGCTACAGTAAAGAATCAAAGCTGCAGTGTTATACCATCCATCATTGCTATATGTTATTGCATATACACAGAGGCAAGGAAGTATCTACTTATTCTGCCTACACCTAACAGCTTCTAGGCAGCCTTCCTAATCGGGAGCCCTGTAGTATTACCCACCCGATATAGTAACAACAACAATAATAATAATCATCATCATCATTTCAATAATAATAATTAATCCTGCGCTGTTATACAGAGCAATCTGACTCAAAGCAGTGCAAAATAGGGCTTTTCCACTGTATTGTTGTTAGTTGTTACTATCTTCAACAGACCTTACTGTACAAGATAACATTTCTGTTAAAGAGCCCTACTACGTAATTATCACGGTAGCAATAAGTGACAGCACTATTAACTAGATATCACGTGATACGATTAAATTGTTAATAATTAGTTCCGGGTATTAATTATACAATGTAAGAGAATTTCTTTTTTTTTTTTTGTTCTTTCGTTGTTCTCTCTGATATAAAAAATATACACTAAAAAGGAAAAAAAACCCAAAATATTTTCACACTGTACTCTTTTTACTGTTGGGAATTTCATTTTTTTAATTATTTTTTTTATCTTTTCTTTTTTCTTGAATTCATAGGAATTTGGTTGAGGTTGTTGAAATTGGGATGTTTTGCTTTCGAGTTGTTGAGTTTAGTATATTTAGTGCAGTGTTAAATAGTTGAACTATGCTGAATATTATTGAAATTAATTGTTCTATGACAGTGTGTATGATTCGCTTCTAGGTTTGTGTGCTCAACTTGGGGGGAGTGTATGTCTATGTGTGTCTAATAAGTATGTAGTTAATGGGTGTGTATCTGTGCTATGTGTCTTAGGTGGATATATCTAATGTATAGGGCTATACTACGTTTGGGTAGGATGTCCTGTGTATTTCTTGATTGCAGGTTAGCAGTACATTCGTTTTTATTACTTTGTATATGACTGTCGTAAATTACATATCTCTCTATCAGTAGATAAGGAAAAAAAACACCAAGAAATATATAAACAAAATGGCTGCTAAAACTGGTATGTACCATTGATACAAAGAGACTGTTCATGTCCATGATGAACAGTACCAAGAAAGAAGAGTTTAGTTTTTTTTATGGAAGGGGTTTTTTGAATGATAGACTAGAGTAGAGTAGAGAAAAGAAACAGAGATAGAATCAAAGAGAAATACGAGTTCCCATACACTCAGAAATATACATGTACAAGTTGAGATCATACAATATAGGAATCAGATAGTGAACAAACACAGGAATATACGTAAGGAAACACAACAAACATAACACATATATTCTTTTCAAGAAATATCAAGAAACTCATACATGTCTCTAATGCGGACATGCTTTATTTGTTATTCATTTGATATAGATACATTGTGCGTTTACACGGAAAACATTTGTTTAACGAACAATCTAGTAGAAAAATGATAGTTATGGAGTTGTGTGTGTTGTACATTTAGGTAGCACACATGCAAGTCATGTCATTTTAAATTATTGACAACAAAATAGTCTTTTTTTCAACAAAGAGGAGTAATAGTACACGGTAGGGTGTGTTAGTCGTTAGGAAAGGTTTCTTTTGTGAACCCATATCAGTACACTATATCACTCCAGGTTAAGATAAAACGAATTTGAGAACGTGTATTTTTTTGAGATGTGTGTTCATATATTTATGTGAAAAAAGTCATCTATGTTTGAGTTTGTGTCAACAACTGACTCAGAGAGTCAAACATGGTTAAAGAGTGGTGTAGTGTTCACACTGTTTCTAGAATGGTAGCTGGAATATAGGATTAATGTCAATATCGTTTGGAGTAGAACTACTTATACAACACTTTATGTCATCGTTCATTACATCAAAAATAAAGAAGCTATAGTCATCAGTTTTTTTTTTCGAGAAATTACAGTTTACTAACAAAATTAATATTAATTTTATCATTGTTGCTATTGATATTATTTTTATTCAGAAAGTTATCAAAAAACTTTGGGTTTTGATAAATTCCTGAGTGAGAATGATAGATAACACAGATGAACACAGATATATATATTGATACAGGTATTGCTTCTGGTTTAAACAAAGGTAAAAAAGTCAACCAAATGACTCCAGCTCCAAAAGTTTCCTACAGAAAAGGTGCTTTATCCAAAAGAACTTCTTTTGTCAGATCCTTGGTCAAAGAAGTTGCTGGTTTGGCTCCATACGAAAGAAGATTGATTGAATTGATCAGAAATGCTGGTGAAAAAAGAGCTAGAAAGGTCGCCAAAAAGAGATTAGGTTCTTTCGGTAGAGCTAAAGCTAAAGTTGAAGAAATGAACAACGTCATTGCTGCTTCCAGAAAACACTAAACTGATTGTTTAAAATACTGAGCATTGAGTTTAAACCTCTCTTTCTTTTTTCAACATATATTGAAAAGATCTATATATATTGTGGGTTTATTACTTTTTTGTATTTTTTATTTTATATAATTCATTTAACCTTTATTTCCAAACATTAAATCTAAGTTTAATTTAATAAAAAAGATCTGTAATCTATCTGTTACTCTCTTGGAATAGGATTTAGTTTGTCTCTTGCAAGTGGTGCTATGATTGATTCATTTTTCCCGAGTATTTGGGCATGTCATGTAATTTTTTTTTTATAGGTTGTCTTAATATTTGTGCAGGTAAATACAGTGTATTGTGATACTTTTTTTATACAGCACTTTAGTTTAGTATTTTTAGAGTCAATAAATGATTAAAATGATAAACGAGGAGCCACTACTACTTCGTTTAGTAAGACCAATACAACCACCACTACCACCACTCACAACTAAATAATTGTCGAATATGTGTGAATGATATTGTCGGTGTGAGCAATGTGATAAATAAATTAGTCATCTTTCCATTTCATCCAATGAAGCGGGGATTGTATAAAAACAACAATGGTAAAGTAAGTATGGCTGCGTAATTGTATCTAATCTTGTACTTTTTTTATTTGTATATGTATTCTTTAAAGTATAAACTCTTTAGAGTCTGAACACCAAGGAATACAAATTAAACAGAAGATATCTCCAAAGATGATCAAGAAAACATTGAACAAGTCCTTAGGCATCAGAAAACTAATTGTTCCACCAACTTATTTTTCTACACCTGCTAATTCTAACACCCTGGCAGGTACAGGGTTTACACACTTGGCACGTAGTCAGGGCCGTACTTGGGGCAAACCACAATCTGGGACAAGCAGGTTTTTGGAACTGGGTCTCTTTTTCAGTGTTGTGAGTCTTGGATACTTTGCCGTAGACAATTTCAGAAAAAGGATATCTTTGGAGGAAGAACTAGAGAACTGCCGCCTAGACGCCTTAAACCAGAAGGAGTACTACAAGGCTGAGATGCAAGGAAAGTTCAAGAAACGGGAGCTGCAGATCTTGAACGAGCGCAAAAACACACAGGTCAAAGAAATGAAAATGCTGCTGCATATCGCAATGCTCAAGAGAGAGCTGCACAAGTCAGGACTGCCGGACAGTGTCACACTCCAGATGGTCCATAACGAGTTCAAGCAGAAAATCAAAATGGACAACTCCATAAGCAACATCAGCGGCGTGAGACTCTGGCTAGATAGTCAAGCCGACGAGGAATCCATGGCGCTCTATCACCAGGAGTCTTCTTCAAAGTCTGGTGTTACTCTGAATATCCCAACAGACGAGTGCATTAAACGGTTCTTGCCCAACGAGAAAGAGTACGAACACCTGAAGGAAAACTAAGCCACGTGAGCACGTATCATCACGTGTCCGTGTTTAAAAAAAATAGCCCAGCCTCCCCCAAAAAAAAGCCCTGACTTTATAAATCCTTTTTCAGACGAAAAAAAAAAAACGAGGCAAGTTTTTTTTTTAAAGATGCAGAACATACAGAGAGAATTTTTGTTTTTAAAATTTTTTTTGACTTCTTTGCAGTATATAAAGCGTGTGTGTTTAATTTTAAAATTTATATTCGTTGGATATTTTTTTTAACTAAAAACGAAAAGTCATAAAAACCAATGTCTTTAACAATACTACACAAGTAGTATTTACTAGACGCCCAGAGTCACGATTTTTATTAGCTTTTCCCATAATAGATAATTCTTCTTCGGAGGAATGGTGTATTGTATGAGATAATTCCAATACTCAATATGATCATTTCGTGCTCGCGGTAGTCTTAGATCAACGGCCTTGGGGCAACTTTGTTGTTTCCTTGGGTGTATTGGACTAGCATTTAATACTTTCAATGTCGTGTTTTCCTTCAGTCACCAGGGAAAATTACGCAGTTATAAATGTACATTTCTATTTACTTTTAGTGTAATTTTTTTTTTTTTTTGAATCTTGAATTTAACTAAGGCGTAACTACTTTTATTTGAGTATATTTGCGTACACAAATGTATATTAGATTCCGGGAACCGTTTTCTCACAGTTTTTTGAGCTTTTATTTGAACAGATCTTTGATGAAAGAAACCATGTCTTGCAGTTCTTCATCGGAGGTGGAGTGTTCCAAGTCGTTGTAGACTTTAAAAGTGTAGTTGCTGCTGTTGACGTTGTTCAGGAACGCTGGCTGAGTGTGGAAGGCATGTGCGTACTTTGCTGCTGCCAGGGCAGCAATCTGGTCATCAGACCCGTGTCCTTGGAACACTTTCAACCCACTGTTGGCAGCCAAGTTGCCTGCGTAGTTGTCCTTAATGTATTGTGGATCTGCGATGACAGGGAACCCACTCAAGGCAATGATCCCTGCTAGAGGGTGTTTCGAGTACCAGCCCATTCCCAGGGCCAATGCAGCACCCTGGGAGAACCCACCGACAATGATCTTGTCCGTAGGGATGTTGTGTTCAGCTGATATTTTCTCGACCAGAGAGTTGATTTGCTCCAAAGATTGTAGGAATTGAGCGTTGCTGTATTTGTCCTGTTTTGTGAACGAGGTGCTTGGCTCAGCCATCCCAAAAAAGTGGATGTCAAACCAAGAAGTCATTCTGTTCCCGCCGTTCAAAGTGACTGGCTGCATACTGGCCAGCGGCAGGTACACTGCGGTGTTGGCAAACACACTTGGGTTCTGAGCGGCCAAGTGGTGGAACAGTGCGTGCCACCCGTCGTTGGTGTCTCCTAGACCGTGGGAGAACACAATGCAGTTCTTGACTGGGTCTGCACGCAGCGGCTTGATCAACTTGTATCCTTGCATGTTCTTGTTGTCTTTTTTTTGGTTTTCCTTTCTCTGGTTTTAGTATCTACTCTTCATGTTAAATGTTAACCTCTTGCACGACTAAGAAAAACACATTCACACTCATCACTGAAAAGAAAACCATTTATCTAAATCTGGAAGCGTACCCGGTCAGAGTTAATCAAGTTTACCAAAAAAAAAAAAAAAAAAAAAAAAAAAATGAAGGTCGTGGGACACGAATGTTGGGTAGACATGTTCCTTATCTGACAACTTGGCATTATTTGTTTAGTACTAGTTTTTTTCAATTGTTTAAATTTACCTTTACTGAGACTTGGCTCTGTTATTCCTTCTTATTAATAGAATATTGTTGTAAACCTATCTTGCTATTCAATTTATATCGGTTTGTTGTTTTGGTCATGCATTTTCACTGGTTACACAGTGTGTTCTGGATGAAACCGGCAAATCACAATATCATTTTTATGACCAGAAGACAAGCCCGAGCGAGGAGGGATAAAATATGTGTGAATTTGTGAAAAACCCAAGAGTTTTAAGTAGCTTTAAATTATCGGGTACCTCTGTTTTGTGTTCTGTCAGCTATGTCTATAAGCGGTGTGTATATCACGACATCCTTGTACTCTGGACCCATCACAGATCAGTTTTTTTTGTAAAATAGGAATATCAAAGGCCAAAAGACAAAAAAACAAAAAAACAAAACAAACATGAAAAGCGTGTGTGATTTTAGAAGTGCACTTGCTCTTGTCTACTTTGTTTATAGTGTTGTGCCGCTGCCAACCATTTATCACCGACACTTTGTCTTTGTTAAAAAAAAAAGAGCTTGGTTGGAACAACAATACAATTTGCAAGACATGGTTTCTGGAGAGTATCAGACAGGTTGGAATAAACATTGTTTCACGACCTTCTACTTCCAGCTGTTTTACCACCCAGACCCACAGGACCTGGGGCTCTTCAATCTCACAAAGGACAACGTCCTCACCACAACCACATTGGAGTATATCTTCCGGAAAAAAACAGTAGCCATCTGTCTTGAAAATTAAGCAATCGCCACGTGTACTTATCTTTAGACTATAAATGTATATATAGTATGTGGATACACAGTACACACAGTACACACAGTACACACAGTACACACAGTACACACAACACTTACTTCTCCATTTCCTCTAATTTCACGAGCAATTTCTTGTATGCGGGACAGCACGTTGTTGTCTGTGGGTCCTGGGACAAATCCAGACCACTCTTGGCCATCTCTCTGTTGTAGTACCCCAAACAGCACTGGTACAACGCAAGTATCTGTCTCGTGCACCTGCTGTCCATGTACGAGTTCTTCTCTAGACACCTCTGTATCGCACACGCCTGTTTCAAACACGGTTCTTTGTCACTCATCTTGGGGGTGGTGGTGGTTCCTATCTACTCTGTATCCTATCTACTGTGTCTCCTATCTACTGTGTCTCCTATTTTTACACAGTGTTTCTAACACGTGCTTCAACTCTCCTCCACACACACACAGTCCTCCTCCCTCTACACACAGCTATTTTTCCTATACACCTACTTACCCACCACCACCCTCACACCCACACCCACTCTGCTGTATACTCAATAACACGTGCCTTTTCTCTAATAACTACTTTTCTCTAATAACTACCTTTTTACTACTACTACTAACAAAAAAAAAAAAAAAAAAAACCCTCATCTCTTTTTTTTATTACTCTTATTCTTATTAATTTCATATGCACACCCACCACCACCCTTTTCTTTCTACCCCATTCTTTAAGTCAATATATAAATACGAAATTTTGGGGTGTGTATTATTTAGTGTAAATAATATAAAAATATTGAAAAGCGGATATTAAAATTTAAAAATAACACACCACAATAACACATTTTGTCTGTCTCTGTGTGTGTGTGTGTGTATTTTTTATTCTTAATAGTAATAACCTTTTCATTGAAATCATACATTTTTTTTTCAAATTTTTTTTTTTTTTTTTTTTCCGTTTTCTTTTTTTTTTGTCGTTTATTATTAATCAACACTCACAAACACCTGTACAACTACAACTACAACTACACACACACACACACACACAATCTGGAAAGAATTCAAAAGAATGTTTGGGAATCTGTTGGAAAACTGTGTGTCACAACTTGAACTGCGTGGACTACTAAGGAGGATTGATAGACAGATGGAGACAATAGAATGCAGTAGAAGGAGGTGTTGATGGATGATGTATTGAATAAAACGTGTGTAATAGTGTGTAATATCTTAATATTATGTAATAAACATAGATCAAAGAGAGACAAGGAGACAAAGAGTCAAAGAGATGAGATGAGGAATGTAAATATATAAGAAGAGAGGTGATTAGTAGATGAGATGCAAGTGATGGGATGAGGTACCTAATTAGTCTAGATAGACGATGTATATAGAAGAACAACACAAACTAATAGCCACCCAAGACATACAATATGGAATACCAACAATACAATCAACACTACAACCAATACACCCAGTCATACATCCTACCAGACACTCAAAACAACACTGTGATAGATGACCTAGACTTTGACTTTGAGTACGAGAGTCTTTCTAATACTACCACTACTACTACTGCTACTAATAGTTCTCATAGTTCCAATAGTAGTAATAGCACGGAAAACAGCTCACTATACTCCTCTAGTAATAACAACAGCAGTGAAGAGTTCAACAGTTCGTACCAGTACACTTTTGATATGAAGAATCTAATAAATCAACAACAATATAATGATACTACCTCGAATAGTTACAAGATGTGGTTGAACAAGTACAACTAACATATCTACACACCACGGACTATACCCGTTACTTTAATAGAGAAACACGAATTAAACATAAAATAAAACATAAAATACAACACAAACTAGCATAACACACACAAACAAACAAAACAATAATAGATTTATATATATACGTAAATACATACAATAACAGTATACACAGTAACATTAGACGTAGTAGTAATAATACACACAATGACACTTGGTGTCATTGTGTGTATTATTACATCTATTGTTATTGTTACTGTTACTGTTACTGTGTATTCTCTATTATTGTATTTACAATATATAAATATACACTCTGCATATACTTTTAGGATATAATAAACAATTTATACATAGGATATCATATTTAATAGTGGTCAAATGACTCTTGAACGAGTGACTCTTTTGATTAGAGTATACTAAGAGTTATACTAAGAGTTATACTAAGAGTAGTCTATAGTAGTAGTACCTACTATTAGGAATAGTGTTACCCTACCTTTGTGTATTCTGTGTATAATGTCTAATAAAAATGTCTAATATGTTGAGTATAGGTAATAAACCCATACACCCTAAATAGTAAATAAAAATAATAATCAAAAAAGAATAACAACAACAATGCGTGTGTAATAATAATAATGATAGTACATAATACATTATTGTATACATTAAATACAGTGTAGTAGAAGTGGTAGTAGTAGTTATGTCCTGCGGTGGTTTCTGTCTGACTCCAACGAGTGATTATCCAAAGAGAAGGAAGAAAAAAAGTAGACAGATCAAACAGAAAACAGTGCAGGACTCTGTGTATTATTAGTATTAGTAGTATTACTATATATAATATTTCAAGGGGTGTTTAGTATTTTAGTGTGCTAATTTTAAATCTATCAAATAGATAAGAACACACATAGAGAGAGAGAGTGTGTGTGTGTGTATATGGTGATTCCCTTAATTAAATAGACAATATACACGAGTGGCAAGAGTGGCAAAATAGTATAGCGGCAAATTGGGTGTGTATATAAATAGACAATTAGTTGTATAAGTTATATAGTTGATGATAAACTAGTATTACAATGTATTTTTGTATGATGTAAAAGAGAAAAGAAACTCACAAGAAAAGACAAACAACAATGCCTAACCCTGAACTACAAAGATTGCAACAGGCCAAGGAGAAAACACACAACTGGAAGAAGTGGGGGCCCTACATGAGTGAGCGGAGCTGGGGCACGGTGCGCGAGGACTACAGTCCTGACGGGAACGCGTGGTGCGACTTTGACTTTGCGATGTCGCACGCGCGCACGTACCGGTGGTGCGAGGACGGCATCTTTGGTGTGTGCGACGACCAGCAGAAGTTGTGTCTCTCGCTAGCACTGTGGAACGGGCGGGATGAGCGGCTAAAGGAAAAGTACTTTGGGCTAGCGGGCCCGCAGGGCAACCACGGCGAGGACGTCAAGGAGCTCTACTACTACTTGGAAAACGTCCCGTCCCACTCCTACATGAAGTCCTGCTACAAGTACCCGTTCAACAAGCCGTTCCCCTACAAAGAGTTGCTGGACACCAACGGGAAGAGGGGGTACCAGGACAAGGAGTTTGAGATCTACCACATCGACGGCTTGTTCTACGAGTACGGCGAGGACCCTGTGTCTACGGGGAGTACTGCTGTGAGTAATGGTACTGCTAGTAATGGTGTAGACCCCTTGGAGAAGCCGGAGAAGGAGAAGGAGAAGGAGAAGGAGAAAGAGAAAGAGAAGGAGACACACAGGGGACACACGATCGTGGACACTCCGTACTTTGACACGTTTTTCGAGATGTGCAAGAACGACAGCGACGACCCAGAGGAGTTGTTCTTTAGAGTCACCGTGTACAACAGGTCCAACTCCAAGTCGAACGAGTTGTACTTGATCCCGCAGGTGTTTTTCAGAAACACGTGGTCGTGGGGTGGGAACGGTGGTTCTTCGTCTCCTAGTAGTGCGGAACCGCACGTGTGTGGGTCCTCATCTTCTTTGAGCTCTTCAGCAAAGAACAGCCACAAGACAAGAAGACCCAAAATTGAAAAGTACAACGAGAACTGCTTGAAAATCACGTACAGAGAAGACGCCAACGACACCAACGTTGCACCAATCAACGACGAGGAGAACCACCCCTATTCAAACACAACAACAACAACAACAACAACAAGTGGCGGGAACGGCACTGTCTCGCACCACAGAGAAATTGTCAAGTACATGGTGTTTGCGCCATCCCCGGGGATATTTGACAAGAAGGGCGACTTTAAGAACGGGGACTCCACGAAGAAGACAAAGAAAAAGTACAGTAGTGGTGACACAAGTAGTGACACCGACGACTACGAGAGTGAAAACAGTGACGAAGATGAAGATGAAGACGACGACGACGACGACCAGGAGTACATCGACGATATCGTCCCGCAGCTACTTTTCACCGACAACGAAAGTAACTTGGTGAAATTGTTCGGTGAGGACCAGACAAACTTGTCCAAGTACACCAAGGACGCCTTTGGCGAGTACATTGTGGAGAAAAACTTGGACAGTTGTAACTTGGAAGAGGAACAGGGGACCAAGTCGTGTGCCATGTACTACTTCCCCTCGATCCCTCCAAACGAGTATGTCACTATCAGATACAAGTTGACTTCGAAGCCTCCTACTTCAGAACCTTCCACCACACACCCTGCTCAACCTCCTGTTGTCCCATCTATCAAGACTCCTCCTGAAATTAAAACTCAAAATGTCAATTTGGGGAAACCAGAAAACGGCGACGTTGAGACTGCCAGTACTATGAGCTCCGTTAGTGCTCCAAACAGTATTAGTGTTAGTACCACAAACGAAACAGACCTTTTGGAAGAGTCCACAAGAGACCCTGGTGCTAAAATGGAAGAGCTGTACGAGGTCAGTGTCGACACCTTGCAAGGCATCGACAAGGAGCCAACCACAGAGCTAACCAGGGAAGATGAAGAGGGAGAGGAAGAAGGGGACAAGGACGAAGACCAGTTTGAGTACTTTGACGAAGAAGAGTTTGATGTCACGTTTGACTTGAGAGAGTACGAGTGTTCTGTGTTCTACGATTCCATCATCAACCAGGACTTGGACCCGGAACTACAAAAAATTGAAAAACAAGCATTTGCAGGGATACTATGGTCGAAACAGTTTTACCATTTGGTCCAGGAACACTGGCTGAACGGGGACCCAAACTCAAAGACAAAACCACAGGAAAACAGAGCAAACGGCAGAAACGCAGAGTGGAAACACTTGTTCTGCGCTGACGTCTTGAGTTTGCCCGACAAGTGGGAGTACCCCTACTTTGCCTCTTGGGACACCGCGTTCCACTGTATTCCAATTGCGATGATCGACCCTGAGTTTGCCAAGAACCAGTTGGACTTGTTGACAAGAGAATGGTACATGCATCCAAACGGCCAAATCCCTGCGTATGAGTGGAACTTTTCAGATGTGAATCCACCAGTCCACGCGTGGGCCGCTTACAGAGTCTACAAGATTGAGAAAAACATGAAACACACCAAGCACGGAGACCGTGCGTTTTTGGAAAAAGTGTTCCAGAAATTATTGCTAAACTTCACCTGGTGGGTTAATCGTAAGGATTCTCTGGGGAAAAACATCTTTGAAGGTGGGTTCCTAGGGTTGGACAACATTGGTATTTTCAACAGATCAGAACCCTTGCCAACGGGCGGGGTTTTGGAACAAGCTGACTCCACAGGGTGGATGGCCTTTTTCAGTTTGCAGATGTTGAACATCTCTTTGGAGTTGGCCAAGGAGAACCCGGTCTACGAGGATATCGCGTCGAAATTCTTCCAGCACTTTATCCTTATCAGTGACGCGCTAAGCTACGACGAAGACGTCCACGACTTTTACGACTCTCAGGACGAAGACGAAGAGGAGGGAGAGGGTGAAGACTGCGACTGCGCCAAACAGGAAGAAACCAACGAATCTGACGTCCACATTGGCCAAAATCAAACTGGGAAGAAAAAGAAACACAGGAAACAAGCCCCAGGGTCCTTGTGGAACCCGGTCGACAAGTTCTACTACGACGCCATTGCCTCCAACGGCGGTGCCAACAAGCAGCAGTTGCCGATCAGATCCTTGGTCGGGTTGATTCCGATGTACGCTGTTTTGACGTTGGAGCCTCAAATCTTGGAGAGGTTTCCGGACTTTAAAAAGAGAATCGACTGGTTTGTGGAGAACAAGCCTGTTGTGTTTGAAAGAAACATTGCCTCGATCACAAAGAGAGGTGTTGGTGAAAGATTGCTACTAAGTTTGCTAACCAAGGACAGGTTGTGTGCGATCATGGACAGGTTGCTAGATGAAGAGGAGTTTTTGTCACCTTACGGGATCAGATCTTTATCTAAATACCACCTGAAAAATCCATTTTCCATGCACGTCAACGGCACAGACTACACTGTTTCCTATTTGAGCGGTGAGTCTAACTCTGGGTTGTTTGGTGGTAACTCTAGTTGGAGAGGGTCTATTTGGTTTCCAACGAATTTTTTGATCATTGAAAGTTTGGAAAGATTGTTTTTGTACTACGGTACTTCGTTGAAATTTGAATTCCCAAAGAAAAGTGGAGTTTATTTGAATCTTGCTGAAATTGCCGAATTGTTGCAACACAGATTGATCCAGTTGTTCTTGCCAGACAACAAGGAGAAAACCATGAAAGTGTGCTACCACTCTGAGGGCGACGTTGGTAAGTTTATGAGTAACGATACGTACTTTAAAGATTTCATTCCGTTTTACGAGTACTTTGATGGTGACAACGGGAGAGGGTTGGGTGCGTCACACCAGTGTGGCTGGACCGCTCTTGTGGCTAAATTGATCCAAGACCACGGACACACTTTTATCGCAGACGGTGCCCACACAATGAACACCCAGTTTGCTAGAAGAAGTTCAGCCACTTCGTACGACAGCCGTAGTAACAGTATCAGCGATGAAACCAATTTGTCAGCCGAGAAGTTTGCCAAGCTGAGATTCAGAAGAAGATCTTCCAGAAGTTTGGTCAACTTGGCCGGTGCTTTGTTAGATTTGAGTAAAGAAGAAGTTGAACTAAACAAATTGATGAATGTTCAGTCTCATCCAAGAAAATGATCCCATTTTTTCTCCCCCATCTCTATGTACTTTCAAGACACACACTAAAATGTATAATTTAATATTTCTTTTTTAACCTATCCTATATATTTGCTTATTTATTCAACTATTTAATTTTTTTCTAAAGTAAACTTATTTAATCACTTTTGAATAGATATTTAGTCATTCACTAGAACTTGGAATATAGAACCAATAAGATTAGTAAGATCAACAGGGCAATAATGGCATAACTGATAAACTTGTTGGCAATCAATCTTCTGCCCATGGTTTTCAAAGTCTTAATCGACTTGTCCACGTGGGAGTCGGCCTGGAACAACGTCTGTCTAGCGTTCTCCAACGTCTCTCTCTGCGACCGCAAGTCCATCATGATCTGGGACCCGATGTTCTCCGTCTCGTTGGCTACCCGCGTCGCGTCCCTCAACTTGTTCGACGTGTTCTGCAACTGCTGGCGTGTCCCTAGTAGCTGCTGTCTCTGCTCGTCATCGCCGGAACCCGCGGCACCACCGTACGCATTCTCCCCGTGGTCTTGCCCCGCACTCGTCCCAAACAACTGCGACCGCTTGTTGCTCGACACCATTTCGTTCAAGGGAGCCTGGATCTCCGCAGACACCTGCTGCTTGTACCCTCTCAACCTGGCCTTCATCTGCGCCTTCCACTGCGGGGCCGCGGCGGGCGAGTTGGTCTCGATCTCCATCTGCTGCACCAAGTCTAGCAAGTCGTCTTTGAAGCCCTCAATCTGTTTCAACAGCGCGTTGCTGCCACCGCTGCCACCAGTGTTGTTGTTCTTGGCAGCACTGGCAATCAGACCTTTGGCTCTGTCGAACGTAGTCTGGAACTCGCTCTCGTACGTTTCTAATAAACTGCTCATATTATGTGTGTATGTGTGTTGTTTACTCTCTTTTGTATCTATTAATATCTCATAGAATAATAACACTCTTGTTTAACCTCCCCTTAACATTATCCCTCAGTCTATTAAACCCACACTTTGTAATCTAAGAAAGAATCTCAAAAAGCAAAACCAAAAGCAAAGAAAAAAGACACAGAGAAACAACCTGTCATGTCGGGTAAATTACCGGCAGTGTGGTTCTTTAGGAAATTCCGGATTTTACTGAGTTTTTTCAAATTTTTTTCACAGTGAAATTTCCGTGTAAAAAATCAAAAATTAAAATGCTTTTCCAGAGATTGAATGAGATATTTATGGATGTCTGATATATACAACAAAAAGTCAAAATAAGCTTTTGATTTAGTGATTTAAAACTAAAGATTTTACATAAAAAGAAAAAGCTAAAAAGCACACAACGTCTAAGTCAATCACACACACACACACACACACAGAATGTCAAGCTTCTCCAGATATTTGGTTCAAAATACCATCAGATACATGAACGTTTCTACAAGACCCCAATTTCCCAGAAACGTTATTTCCCAAACCAGCCACATAAGGTTGCTATCATATACCCAGCCAAATTTCCACGGCCACTTGCATAAACCAAAAGCTGGCCAAGAGCTACACTGCACTTTTGTTTTGAAAGACGGAACCCAGAAGAAATTCGAAGTGTGCGAGGGCGACACCTTGTTGGACATTGCCCAGGGCAACAACTTGGACATGGAGGGTGCCTGTGGTGGTTCTTGTGCGTGCTCCACTTGCCACGTCATTGTGGATCCCCAATACATCGACAAGATCCCAGAACCGTCTGACGACGAGGACGACATGTTGGACTTGGCCTACGGGTTGACTGAAACCAGTAGATTGGGTTGTTGTATTACTATGAACAAGGAAATCGACGGGATCAGAGTCGCCTTGCCTCAAATGACCAGAAACGTTCAATCCAGCGATTTCGAGTAAGAGATGCCTTGGCCACAAACTTCTACAAGAATATTCAAATATATATATAGTACTTTGCGGAGAGTTATTGAAAAACTTTGAAAGTGCACGTAACAAAAGACAAACAGGAGATCAATCATGTAAATAAACACTAAATACTCATATATATATTATATGCAAATTAAAAAAAAATAAAGAGAAAACTAGTGAATTAAAACAGAACATTAAAGAACTCGTCTTATTCATGTTCAAAATAGTGATCCCGGAAATCGGAGAGTTGCTGTTCTTGTCTTGCCATTTGGTAGAGAATACACATGAAAAAAAAAAAAACAAAAAAAATAAAGCACTCATGCTGGGGGTCGAACCCAGAATCTTCTGATTAGAAGTCAGACGCGTTGCCATTACGCCACACGAGCTTTTTAATTGTTTTTGTTGAAGTTGAGAAATTAACTGCTTCGTTTGAAAAGGGAAAAAAAACACTAGACAATCTGTCAGTATGAACAACAAACGGCAAGTTTTGGGTGAAAAAGGTAGATGATGATCATTTTTGAAACAGAGATGTAACAAGAATAACACAAAAAACCCAAAACAACAAGTAATACACACTAGAAATAAAGTATGGAGTACAACGGTGAACGGAGTCTCATACCACGATTGAATGGGACTTATAAGCATATATCAAAACGTGGCAATCAAACAGAGGTGAATTCCAATGGTACTTATAAAAGAAGACATACAACTATGATAAATGGAGAAAGAGATTTTAATCAAAAGAGAATTTCTCCAATTGATGTGCTTAATAACTCAGGTCTTAGCGACGAAAAGGATAAACGTAATAAGATTAAGAAATACGAGCACTCTGAAGAGCATAATACCAGTCACAACATGAATGAAATAGATTATAGGCCCCTTCGCAGGAGAAGAACCACGACTACTCTGCTGGGTCTGAATGGAGAAACAGCAAAGTTTGGTTTCAACACTAATCTGCCCAGTTTTCAGAACGGATCTAGTAGTAGTGGTAGTAGACAATTCAGAAAAGCGCCTGTGTCATACAACGATCCTGCGTTTTTGCAGCAAGTGACAGACAGAGACAAAAAAGTCTTGCATGATTTGGGAAGTACGAAGAAGGCAATTGCACAAGTGGAAAAGAATATTGATACTTTAAGTCAAGACACCATTCCCAATTTTAAGTACGAGATAAACAAAAAGGAAACGCTGATACAGAAGTTAACAAAGGACTTGGCGAGAATCGAAGAGCTCGTTGCACAGAGCTCTATTTCTAACCAGGAGTTGAACGAGCAACACGACCTGAAAGTGAAAAATTTGAAACTAGAACAGGAAATCTTGTTGCAGAATGAGGAGAATAAATTCTTTGAAGATAAGCAAGCACACGAAGCAGCACTGCGCACTGATTTTGAAGCATTCCGTGACTTGAAACAGCAGGAGCTTAAAAGTTTAAAGTTCCAAGATAACAAAGAAGTAAACGATCTTAGAGGAGAAATAGAAGACTTGGAGAAACAGTTGAAGGAGAAGAATAAACAACACCAGGAAAACTTGAGAAGTATAGAAGATGGGTACTTGGACGAGATTAGGATACTACAGGAGACCCAAGCCGCTGAGATATTCAAGTTGGAAAAACACCAGGAAACAGAATGCCTGGCCAGGCTAGAAAGTGTGAGCGACAAGATCGCACAGGTGCGAAAATCAATAGAAACAGTGAAACAGCCCTTGCTAGAAGATTTGAAGTTTAAAGTGTCACAGCTGGAAGCGAATTTGCACGTGCTCAACACCAACAAGGACCTTAATGTGAGATTGATGAAGTTCAAGCAGGATGAGTACGAGCCCCGGACTCGTCAACGCGAGAGCTTGAACCAGTTGATGGAGACCACTTTGGATACGAAGCACTGTCAATTGGAGAAATTGAACAAGGAGATAGAAAATAATCAGAAGTTACAGACATGTATAGACGAGTTCAAGAGTTCGCGCAAGAGTCTTTGATGCAGTGTGTAGTTCATTTATATATATAGATAATCAGCACTTGCAGGTACCCTAGTTTGATTCTATCGTTACAAAAAAAAACATATATACAGATATACAATCGATGCGCTTTAAAGACGTTTTCCCCTCAGCGTTTTCTATCGCGAAGAATAACACTACTGTTGTTCTTTAGTATCTATCGTTTACCTGTGTTCCAAAATATCCTTTAGTAGCCAGTTTAGTTCCTCCCTGGAACCTTCGTTTCTTTCGTCAACAGGAATGAAGGATGGTTTATCGTCTGGGTTTTCAAACTGCGGCAAGTCGTCGATTCTGGAGTTAAAAACAACCAGCTGGTCATCGTTCTTGTTGTAGTTGATGTTCATGTTATAGTGTATAGAGCCCGGATCCAAAAGACTAGGCTGCACATGCAATGTGTCCATTATGTCCTCATTGGTCAACGAGATAGTTTGTTGCTGCTGCTGTAGGGAGTCTATCGACAGATTTTCTGATTGTGGACCACCAAAGGTATGTAGTTCTTGGTAGATCCCGTTGTCGTCAATATCGTACAAGCCAGAGTATTTCTTTTTCCTGTACCGCACTGAATCGATACCGCATTCTATCACGTTTTTCAAGTACTTTTCCAAAGCCAAGATCATCAAATCCAGACAACTTTCCTCCAGGTGGCCAATCAACCCGTTCTCTCTCATGATCCCGCACATCCGAGCCATTAGACTCTTGTTATCTGGCAACGAGTACGACTCCTGCGCCAAGAGACTTTGGTACGAGTCGACGATTTCCTTCGACCACTTGACCATGCTGTTTGGTGCGTCGTCCTTTGCTATATTTTTTGCGTCCTGAGTCAAACTTGGATCAGAAGAACCATTGATACCGTTTTGGGTCTTGTCTGCACCCTTTTTGTTGTTTTGTCTTTTTGTTGTTGTTTTCGATTCCGTGTCCTCGACTGAGTCATGTAGCGCTGTATCAGAAAGTCCGTTATTCTTATAGTCCCACTGTTGCTTAGTGATTTTCTGGAAAAGCACGTCCACCTCCTGGTTAGAGGCAAACGGTAGCTTTGGGATGTTGTTTAGTCTTGTTTGCAAAATCTTGGAAACAACAAACCCACGCTTCCCACTCTCCTTCAAAATCTTCGATAGTCTGATCCGGTCAAACTGCGGTAGAGACATGACAATTTTCTTGTAGTTTTCCATTGTCGAGTTTTGCGCCTTGGACTGTTGCTGTGCTAGTTGTTGCTGCTGAGCCAGCTGCTGTTGCTGTTGTAGTTCTGTTTGGCTCTCGTCCTGGGACCCGGAACTCAACATCTTGAAACCGTTTGCATTCGCTGCCTTGGCCCCAAAGTTGGACAGTCTAAGAGAGTTACCCAATATCGATAGAAGCAACCTGTTATGTAGCTTGATGATGACTTTCTGCTTCGCAACACGCTTGTGAAAGTTCTTTGAGTTGACGATCTTTGTTTTCAAGTCCTGGACCAACTCTGTTCTCGAGATTTTCCCTAGCACAAACATCGTGATCATGTGTGCGTATCGTATCCACAACTGCTTCCCTAGTATATGTTGCAATTCCTCGATCAATTGTGCACAGTTGATAGTCTGTTGGGATGCAGACAGATTCATTGCTGTAGTTTTCGGTATGTTTTTCACACTAGACATCTTCGGCTTGTCTATCTCTTCTGTGCGTGTGTGTTTATCTTTTCGAGTTTATCCTTTAGAATATGAAAAAAATTAAATTAAAATTAAAATATTCTCTCTCTCTTCTCTCTTTCTCTTTCTTATTCAACTTGAATCGGTTAAAAAATATCAGTCACAAGATGAAACCCATCTTGTAAACAAACTAGTCGTTAGTACAATTGTTACTCGTGACGATTAATTAGAGAAAAGAAGCTGTTTGTTATTTTTTTTAAAAAAATATTTTTTTTTTCTCAATTTTTTCATTCAAGAATAGCAGGGTAACAAACAATTTACCAAGGTCAGGTGATCACTTGACTGTTAATCTTTTGAATTTCAACGAATAAGTCGTTAGTTAATATTACAATCTTACAATACACAAAATATGTATATGACTAGGATATACAAGAAATATTTAGTCACACACTGTTGTACAGTTGGTGTTTCAAAAGATCGTTTTCTGTTTGCAATTGGTCCAACATGTGCAGCACCATTTCATTAAACTCTTTGCATTTTTTCAACTCATGAACATATTCTTTTTTCAACAAATGATATTTTTTCTTGTACTCCAAATCTTCTGTCCTTTGAACGTATTCCTGAGTTTCTTTTATTTTCAAGATATTTTCTAGTTTCTTGTTGTTGGCATCAATCTCTTTGAGCAGTATGTTCTTTGTGTCGTTTTTGTCCAGACTTTCATGTTTGACACTGTCTTGTTTAAGACTTTCATGTTTCAAATTACTTTTACGCGAGTCATACCCAGATATCTTTGTCCTGATACTATCCAAAAACCCACCTGGAACTCCTGTGGGATCCTCTGGGTAATTGACATACCTATCTTGATACTCATAACTCCTAGTCTTATCATTAACTCCAGGTATTTTCTTAAACTCCAACGTATCTTTATCAAACGCAACGTTCTTCTTCCTGTGTTGAAACGTATCAGTAACATTGTCTGTTTTCTGTACATTTTGGTAAAGCCCATCTGGAGAAAACACACTTCTATCCCGTCTTGTTACCTCAGACTCCTTGTCCATACGACCACTAAAGAACCCAGCCATGGTGTTTCGTACTCTCGCACTACTTTGATCATTCTTCTCTCCTCCTCTTCTCTCTTTAACACCCTGTATTTCATCTACGTTCTTCTTGTCTGCTTGTCCTACACTCTTTATCCCAAGAAATGCATCGAGCACCCATCTTGCTATGTTGTCTTCTTTCCCCGTGTACTCTTCATCTTCTTCATCTTCATTATCATCCTTATCCTCATATTCATCCTGGAACCCACCAATATACTGGTTGACCATTCCAGGAGAGTATCTACTATTCTCATAATCACTGTCGTAATTGTACCTGTCGGTGAATTCTATCAACCCGTCGTCGTCATCAAACGTGTTGCTACTATTATTATCATTATTAGTGATATCATTATTACCAAATCTACGACTACCAAATCGTAGTGGTGGGGGTGTATATAGACTCATCACTTCTTTGTAGTCTCTTCTTCTCCCCTTCCATCTAATCAATTTCTTAATGTAACATTCATACTTCTTCAATCATCATTATCATCGCTTCTTGTCTTTTACTCCCCCATGTACTGTGTGATTGTCGTGTTTTTTTTATTTTTGATTGTTTTGTGGATTTTCTAATCACTTTTCAAAAAACAAATCCACGTGACACACACCGAACACAAAACACACACCGAGCATCTCAATCAACACAGTTTACCGAGATCTTTAAAATAATGCCGATGTTTTCCCACACATTTCTTGAAAAAAAATATTTTTGTGTTTCATATAAAGAGAAAGCACTGCTATTATTACTATGTATGTATTTTTATTTCCCAATTAGGTATATACACATATATAAGATGTCTAATAACTACTATACCCATAAACGTACCCCTGTCTCTCTCTCTACATTATGGGGAAGTGAAAAAATTAGATATTGACAATTTATTCATCGAGTTTCTCTCTCACTCTCTCTAGTGTATATTTTATTTTTGTGTAATTATCATCTTCTTGTGGGGAAATATGCCTTTCTTGTGCGTTGTTGTACTGTATATGCTAATAACTACTATTATCATCATCTATATGAAACAGTAACACATGACTTTGTCAACTTAAAAGACACGAAAAATCTAAACTGATCACGTTTTTGTTGTTATTCTTGTATAATAATATATGCCTAGTTTCATACACAAGTATTAATTATTAAATAGTAATGTACGGTACTTTATGGGTAAACATGTATTATTTCAACATCATAAAAAAACAAAAATGAAAACTCCAAGAGAGATCTTCCATGTTATCTCAGAAAAAAATTAAGATTTTATTTTTATTTTTATTGTTCATGTACTATAATTTTTGTTAGAGAAAAAGTACATAAAAAAACACTAAAAAAAATAGTACAAAAATGTAAACAATGAAAAAAAATATAAAATAGTTCAAAAAAAACTAGTTTCTCCAGTTTTTTCTGAGCTGTGTGGTGTTTTCTGCATGATTTAAGGGGAGTTGGACTTTTTTTTCCTGTTTTTGGTTTCACGTATTTTTTTTAAGGAAGGGAGTAAGGCGAGCTGCAGATTTATTTAAATCAAAGAGACCACACACACTAAATAAAGAGCGATATATGGGTATGTCTTGGGGAGCTATATACATAAAAATTACTTGATCACATTAAGTTAGATCTTTGAGTGAGACTACATTAAGAGGGAGTTCTCAGAGATCAAAGTGTTGGACTCGGTGTTGTTGCATATTTATTCTTATAATCTCAAGACACAAGACACCTATAGTCCAAAGACCACTCTGCATACTACTCACCCTATATATTCCCTCTATCTAAGAGAGTAGGCTTGTGTCTGTTTCACGTTTCTATGTCTATGTCTATGTCTAAATTTATATTTTTATAGAATTATTTTCTCTCTCATTCAACTTTAAAAACCTTGTACGGTGTTTTGAAGGGAAAATCGTTGTTTGTTGACATTTTCAGGAGAATCATTTTTTTTTTTTTAAATTTTTTTTTTATTTATTTTTATTTTTCGTTGTTGACTTTTTTTCAAATAACACTGATCCCACAGTAAGAATGGTACAAGAATCATTTATTTTTCTTAATGGAGTTCTAGAGACAACGTGAGAACGAGAGAAAATGACAACTCACAAGACAAGGTAGTCAATAGATCAATTGACCAAAAAGGTATATATTTTCTCTTTGCACAGGACGGTATTTGCCGTACGGTGATTAAGCTCCTTGCAAGTTTGATTTCAGAAATAAAGGTATCATGATATTTTAGTTGTAGTTTATCTATCTATTTTGACTCGAAGGTTTTTTGTTGTGTTATTTCTATGACAGGGATTCGACTGTTCATTTGCAAGAGACGGTTACAGTCTTTCTCAACCCTTTTTTTTTATGTTTTTCATATTTTCTTCTTCACTGTCTTCTCTGGCTCAAAATAGGTTTGTTATTTATTTCCTATTCCAAGTATGTTACATTCTCCATATATTGTGATCATCATCACCGTCTGTTTTTTTTTTTTTTCATTTATATTTGCATTTTCTCTTTCCTTCAACTTGGTATTCTCTCTCTCGAGATTTCTTGTGAGATTTCTTGTGAGATTTCTTGTTGTTGTCATATTCTCCCGTTGTTGTAAATAACCACAGATCATATTTCCTCATACATGTCGTGAGGACAAATAATTAGCATGTATTTGAGGAGTGTCCAGTAGTCTATTTTATACCTTTTTAGGTTATTTTCTTTCTGTGAGTCTCTCTCTCTCATCTAACCTTTCTGGTTTGTTTGTTTATTTGTTTTGTACATCAACATCCATAATGCATTCTCGTTGTTTTTTAAAATTCATATATATAACATATATCGATTTTAAAGATTTGATCTTTGATTGTTGTTTCATATTCATAACTACATCTTCACTTTTTGTTCTCTCTCTCTCACTCTCTCTCTCTCTCTCTCTCTATTGATTAAGAAAAACATAGAAAAGTGTATCACTCCAAGGGTTTTTCTTTACATACAAGTCAACCAACCAAACAAAAGAAACCACCACGTATACAAAAAAACCAAGAAAGTATGGAAAACACAACAGGTCTAGGACTGGTCATCACTGCAAAACCACACCACTATCCTATCGAACTGAGCAACTTGGAGTTGTTGTCTCATTACGAAACAATCCAGGACTACCACCAGGAACTTTCGAACAACATCATAATGAAAAACTACAAATTCAAACCAGACTTGAAACTGATCTTGCAACAACCGGAAATGTGTCCTTTGGATAGTTTCAGATTCCAGATTGTCAATTTTTTGTCCCAAATCTCACACAAAACAAAAGTCACACAGGGTATCTTCCACGCAAGTTGTAGACTGTATGACAGATACTGTTCCAAGAGAATCGTCTTGCAAGACCAAGCCAAACTGGTCATTGCCACTTGTCTGTGGGTCACTGCAAAGACTTACGGTGGGTGCAACCATATCATCAACTACGTCAGTGTTCCAACGGGGGGAAGATTTTCCGGTCCAAACCCAAGATCAAGAATCCCAAGACTGAACGAGCTGATCCACTACTGTGGTGGCTACGAGAAATACGACGAGTCGATGTTTGTCCAGATGGAAAGACACATCTTGGACACACTGCAATGGGACATCATGGAACCAACGTTGAACGACTATATTTTGAACGTTGACGAAAACTGTTTGATCCAGTACGAGTTGTACCAAAGCCAACTGGCGTCTTGTTCCAACCCAGCTTCCTCTTCCTCCTCCTCTTCCTCCACTACAGACTCTTCTTCAGAATCTGCAGAAATGGAGGAAGACGAAGACTTGCAAGACAAGATCCAACTGATCAACGTGAAAAGATTTTTGATCGACTTGAGTTGCTGGCAACTGGAGCTGTTGCAATACGAGTACTTTGAGATTGCACACGGGATCTTCAAACTGATCAACACTGTTTTGCCTCAAAAACCTCAAATTTCTGCACACCCTCACACATCCATTTTATTGACTCCACAAGCTAATGAAAAATTGTCCAATAAAATCATGAACATCTTCTTAGACGCCATGGTCAACAGGAAACTACCTTCTCCATTGATCCAACAATACTCTAAAAACTGCAAAGTCATGCAATTCATCTCCATGTGTTCAGCAAAAGTGTCTGCCACCCAAAATAGCAATAGCAATGGTAATAACAACAGATGCAGCACCATCACCACCATGTCGCCTATCTCAGCAAACACAACCATCGGTTCCAACAACGTATACCAGTCTCCAAACCAAACAATGATGCACAGCAATTCCAACATAGGAGAGATGGGCCAAAACATGCACACTGCCTACGCCACCCCACCAAGTTCCAGAACTGCCTCCACTGCGGCCCCATCGGGTAACATGATCCACCCTAACAAGATCAGTATAAACGGGTCCGGTGTTGGTGGAAGCACCACCTCAGTAGACTTTATGAACTCCACCATCAGCGCAAGCACAAGTGCAACAAGCAGCACGGGGAACACCCCGTACATCATCCAGGGCAAGGCCTTTCTACCAAACCACTCACTGTCCATGGCCAGCTCGCAGCACAACCAGCAACAGCCATCGCCCATCTCCCCACTGATTGACGGGGCTGTCAAGAATTCCTTGGGAAACATGGACGCCAGAAACCCTCGTGGCAAGTCCTTCTCAAATCTATCATTCACAAACAACTCCACGGCCACTGTGAACTCGTGTGTTTCTACTGATACGACCAGCACTGCCAACAGCATGAACAACAACAACAACAACAACAACAATAATAATTCCGGTGTTATGGGAATAGGATTGATCCATCACCGTCCATAGTTCGTTACAGATTTAATATCACACTACACATCAAAGCTCTGATGTAATTAATATATAGGTTATCTTTTTTTAAACTAATTTTTTCAAATTTATTGTATTTTATACAGAACTCTACAGGTATTGTACTAGAACTTGGGAGTGCATAATGTCTTCATAAATATAAGAAACACTAATCAACGTGTTTGAATCACCATGTATTCCTTACGGAGAGCTTTAGTCTTGTGGCTCCCCTATTTTCATTCTCGCTGATCTTGTTGTCTCATTTTTTTTTTGAAAAAAATTTCAAACATCATCTTTCAAAGTCATCGTGTTTTGAGGTTTACGAATTAATTGAACTCAAAACATGAAACATCAAGTGACATTCCCTTCTTGAGTTGAGGTTTCCTCTCTCTTCAATTGATTGGCTTATTTGAAACAAGACAATTCTGTTACCCTCACAAATATTATTATTTTTTTTTTTTTCAAAAAAAAAGACAAAAAGACAAAAAATTATTTTTAGAACAAAAAAAAAAGACAAAAAAAAAAAAAAGTGGAAAATGTTGATCTCTCTGTTTCTGTTTGTCTACTAATTGTCTCTTTAAGAAGAAGAAGATGTTGTTTGATTTAGTAAATGAATTATGTAAATCATCTTATATATGTTGTTCTGTTTATAATGTGTGATAGTTAAGAGTTATAAAGAAGAGAAACAACACACATAGACAGTTGACACATAATGAAGCTATCAGCCATGCCAGCGTTGAGCGCGGTTTTATTGACAGCCGCTGCAGTCTCCAACATCTTTGCGTACGGAATTGAGGAAATCGTAGGCGAAGAACCAGATTTCAAAGCATCTAACACAGTGAGTGATTCCAACCAAGTGTTGATCAAACAACTAACAGGGACATGGACTTCAAAATCCCACCAGGTGTACACGGGTCCTGGGTTCTACGATCCGGTCGACGAATTGATCTTCGAGCCATCTCTTCCCGGGATTTCCTATTCCTTCACCGAAGACGGGTATTTCGAAGAAGCAAGATACCAGGTGATTCCAAACCCACAGGATCCCACCTGTCCGTCAGCAAGCATTATCTTCCAGCACGGGAAGTACTCTTTTGCAGCAACAAACAACTCGTTGATGTTGTACCCGTTTGGTGTTGACGGGAGACAGTTGTTCAGTGACCCTTGCAACGACAACGGGACTTCTACATATACAAGATACGACTCTATTGAAGTGTTCAAGTGGTTCCTAGTAGAGTTCGACACCTACCACGGGTGCATGAGATTGGACCTATACCAGTGGGACGGGACCCCAGTGCAACCTTTGTACTTGGCCTACGACCCTCCTGTCATGTTGCCTACAGTCACGTTGAACCCTACTGACTCTGCAGACTCCAGCAAGAAGCGTAAGAGAGACGGAGCTGATGCCAACCCATACAGCAAACTGGGTTTGAGAGACAGGTTGAAAAGACAACTGGAAAACAGACACAAGACAAACGCACAGTTGGCCATCAACAACAAGGACACCAAAATCCTAGGGTTCCCAGCATACACTTTCCTAAAATGCGTCTCGGTGGTCTTTTTGATCACTGGTACTGCCTTGTTTTTGTCCTAGGATGGCACAGCTCAGAAACTAAGAGTTTGTGGTGGAAAGATAACTACACAAAAGAGCCATACATGTATTAATATATAGTACCGAGTGTTTATTAAAATACGTGTGTTATGTAGATTTATGTAGATTTCTTCTATATGGGAAAAAAAAACGGTGTAATTTATAAAAAAAATTTCGATATTAGAGGTGGGTTTGTTGATCTTATTGTTACCTTTTCTTCTTTGAACTGTGGTTGTGTTTTCAGTTCTGTATTTTTTTTTTTACCGTGTAATTTTTTTTTTTTATTTGAACTTTTTTTTTCTTGTTACGGAGCCTACAACTTTAACATAACACACATATTAAGGTGGCAATTTTAATATTGATTGAGAACTGAAAAATAGAGATATAGGAAGGGAACCCAAAAGAAGTGGAAAACTAAGAAGAGATCATTATTAAATTTACACACATGCCTAATATTACACCAGCTGAACTAGAAAAACTTATAGACCAGGCCACATCAGAAACCATTCCCAACGGGGAAATAGACTTGATTAAAAGTCTAGAAGTGTCTGATATAATCAAATCGAAAAGTTTAGCACCGCAACAATGTTTAAAACTGTTTATTGAAAAAATAAATGCCGTGAACCAAGGCACGGCTGATTTGAACGCTCAACTATCCGCTTGGAGACTAGTGGAGATTTGTTTGAAAAACGGCGGGGAGCTTTTCATCAAGGAGTTGTTGTCGAACGAGTTCATCAAAGTCTTGGAAACCTCGATTGTTAAAGCCTACACAAACAAATACAACGATGTCGAATTGTTTCAAGTGCAGTCACAGGTCTTGTACGACATGAAAAACTACTGCGAAGACTCCAACAAAATCAACTACCCATACACAAACCCTAAAAAACTATGGAACAAATTGCAAGACTCGGAAAACGTGCTGTTCCCCTATGACAAATTAGTGAAAAATGACGTGAAGACATTTGACTCAAGACAACCTGCAGATTGGGTAGACTCAGACTCATGTATGATTTGCTTTTCGAATTTCACCATGTTCAACAGAAAGCACCACTGTAGGGCATGTGGGGGAACATACTGCCAAAAACACTCTTCAAACACAATCCCATTGTTGGATTTAGGGATTTTGGAACCAGTGAGAGTTTGTGATAACTGTTTTGAAGACTATGGATCCAAGTCGGAGAAACACCACAAGAAAAACAAAAAAAAGAAAGACGCGACTAAAGATCACGAAAGACCTTCTAAAAATGCAGATTCATTTGACGAAGACATCAGAAAGGCCATTGAGCTGTCTCTTAGAGCCTCTGTAAACAACCCAACTACGGAGCCAATCATTCCAACAGTATACCACGATCATGAATATGTCCAGGATAGCTTCCAAGAAGAAAACGATCATATCCCGGAGGAGAGCAACGAGGATGAAGAGTTGAAAAAAGCCATAGAAATGTCGTTACAGGAAGCTGAACTGCAAAAAGTGAAACAGCTGCAAGAACACGAGGTTGTAGAAAACCAAATCAGGGCACAAACTCCACCCCCACCATTGCCACTGCCTGTGTCTCCGAATGAAATCAGTACCCAGGACGAAGACGACATTTACTTGTTTGCGTCGCTTGTAGAAAAATTGAAAACACAGCCTTTGCATGTTGTTTTGCAGGATGCAAAATTGTCTCAGTTGTATTTAAATATCACCAATTTGAAGAGAAAATTGGGTCTTGAATTGCAAGAGACTAACCAGAAATATAACGACTTTGTTGGAATGAACAATAAAATATCAAACATTATGAACATGTACGATGGGATTTTGGAATCACAGTTGCAATCGATCAATTTGCAACAAAACCAATCCATTCTTCAGCCCTCTGATCCATACAGCTACTATCAACAGTACCAGCAACCGCAGAAAGTGGAGACCCCGGTGCAGCAGCCTGTTGCCCAGCAGCCTGTTGTCCAGCAACCAATCACACAACCACCTGTCTCCCATCAATTGCAAAATTTGGTGTTTCACGAACCACAACTGCAAGAATCAGAACCACCAATGCTGGAGGAATCGGAACCAGCTCTGATGGAGGAGTCCGCTCCGCAAGAGTCTGCTCCACAGGAATCCGCCCCTTATCCAGTCGAAGAACCAGTTCAGCCAAAAGGAATCACCAACATTAACTTCCCAACAGTTCCCGTGACCAAGCCACCTGTCTTTGAAAAACACGATGAAACCGAGGAAGAAGAGCATGCCGAAGAGGAACCGGTGCAGGATGAGCCTGCTTTGATTGAATTGTAATAACAACCCGTATACGATATTGCTTATGTGCATTTTTTTTTATATATAAATACATAACCTAAATACATTTCAATTCTAAATCTCAATTTCTTCCACTTCAACCCCACATTCCATACAACGTCTCTTGACCATTGAAAACCCTTCGGGCGATTTTTTTTTAAGCCTCAAAGGTGCACTGAAGTCGTGTTTATGTTTCATCCCAAACTTTTGCAGTTTCAACTTCTCGGTGTACTCCTGGGCTCTGGTTTTCTTTCTCATTTCTTTCATTTTCAACTGGTACTTCCTTTCACGTCTCTCTAACTTTCCGGCTTCCCTAGTTTCCCACTCTTTGTCTAGGCCATCTTGACCACCCCACTTGTTAAACGCAAACTCTTCAACCTCTCTTCTTAGGAAAAGCTGCATTCTTGCAAACGTTCCGGAATGCGGGTTGGCCTTTTCCAATCTATGAAACAAAGCACGATCCTCCAACTCAGGGTCTGTTAATAGATAGTCGGTCTTGCACTCTGTCTTTGTCAATAAGGAATATTTTTCCGGGTGTTCAATAGTACATTTTTTACAAATCTTTACACCAAAATGTTTCAAAAGAATAGTATCAAATTCCACATTGACATGGCACTCCTCACACTTGGGTAAAGAACCCAAGTCTGAGATGATATCAGGACCCAAGTGTCTAAACTCCCTGGACTCCTGGGCCGAGTTGTTTGCATCGCCATTGTTGTCTCCAAACATGTCGTTTTTCGAGCGCTGTTCCGCTTGCCACTGCTCAAAGGTCTTTTCTGAATTATTAATATCTGTGTATCTAGACGACCCATAGAGAGAGCTATCGTTATTGATAAACCCACCGTACGAGTTTTCCATTGTGGAAAAATCGTACTCGATATAATCTCTCTTTCTAATACTTGGCCGTATATACTGCTTTTTAGGTTCCAACGACGACGCATCTCTGTTCTGCTGTTGCTTCTGCGCAGCTTCTGCAGCGTCAAACATAGATTTGGGTCTACTTCCTGTAGCGGTAGACTCGATGATTTTACCAGCACTTGCTGAGACACCCGAGGATTGCTGTGTGGTTGGTTTTGTTACTTTAGATGCCGACTCATGTAGTTTCGAGCTCAACGGCACTGATATACCTCTCTTCTTCAGTCTTTCCAGAGCTCTCTGTCTGTTAGCCTCGATAGACGCCTTCTGTTCATCAGTCAACGCCATATTACTTTGTGATTTCTTTCCTGTGGCTCCTATGTCCATCTCTTCTTCCTAACATGACATGCATACAGCGTGATGTGTAATTTTTTTCTACTCATGTGGTTTTGACAGTGGCTCTTTCTTTTGATGAGTGAACCGCGTACTATTCTAAAAACCACATTGCCAACGCGTTTATATGTGACCACGTGACATACACACACAGGTAGTGTGCCTGCAAGAATCAATGGGCAATGAAAACAAAGCTTTTTTTTAAATTCCACGTATATATATCTGTTTATATAATTTAATTCTTACAAACCTTCCATGGTAAAGTCATATTGAATAGTTGGGACTACACTGGAGATAAATTTCAAAAAGACGATCAAGTATTGGTCAACTCTAATACCGTGTTCTTCTTCTTCTTCGTCCTCAGTTTCCTCGGTGCCAGTCTCTTCACGATCTAGATCCTCCTTACTCCCACTAGGGTCTTTTTTATTCAAAATTTCCAGTTTTTTGTTCATCAACATTCTCATAACATTGGAGTGTTTACAAGGATGAATCGAAACACTGGTGATCTTGTTTTTGAAAACAGGCAAGTTCTCAATGGTGGCCGTTTTAGACCGGTAGTCCTTTGTGATGTCATCCAGCATCTCCTTAGGCTGCAAAGGAGTACCATCCCCATTATACCCAACCAAGTATATTTTGGGCACCCTGTACGAGGTGGAGTAGGTGATATACAAGTCGTAATATCTTTTGTTCAAAAGTTTTTTTTTGTTGTTAAGGGCCAAGTTTTCAAAACGCTCACTAATGTCTTCGCCCTCGTCATCGTACTCTTCTTCCAAAATTTCCTCCATAATCTCCTCATCTTGCTCTGTTTGTGCAGTGTTAGTGGCTATTGTTTCTAGACCATCCTTGTCAGCTGCTAACTTACTCTTATGTAAGTCCTTAACATTCTCCACAACCCAGCCTTCTTCAGTATCCATCTCACCGTCATTTTCCCCACCAGATGCATACCCCAGCTTTATCTGGTCTTCAGCAAGGTCATAATCTTCAGATGGAACGTCCACCCTCTTGTCGCAAACAACCTTTCTTGTTACAAGAAACTGTTTTCCCAGGGGCAAAAAATCCTTTGCATTCAAGTCTGCACTGTCTATTTCAAAGTCGTCTCCACTCCATTTCCAAGTAGGAAACATATTCTGCAAGTAGTCACCAGCTTTGACAAACTCTTCTGGCGTTATAGTCCCCTTTTCTTTGTACTTGGATTCATGTTGGATAGGTGTTAGGTATTCTCTCCACGAAGAGATTGTTGATCTTAGCATATTGTTTTTTTTTTAATCTTATTGGTTACGTTTCACTCTTTTTTTCTTTGTTTTTTTTCTGATATCAAATAACTCATTGTTGTTGTGTCATAAAAAAAATAGATTATTATCCAACTTGCAATATTGACATTGACTATCTTTATTATAAGTTGATAAAATAAAATCAGGTCCATTCAGGATTTATTAAATTCATCTCTGCATGCAGTCTATTTAAGGGAGAGAAGAAGAAGAAGAAGAAGAAGAAAAAGTTGCTGATAAAAACTTTGTCGGGGTAACATCATTTGGTTAAAAAAAAAAAAACAGGGTATTGAAAACACAAACATCACGTGACGTGCTAGGAAGATCTTTTAACAATTTAGAGTCTATTATAGATAGAACCAGAATAACAGCATCAAGTATATAATCAAACTACTAAATATTTTTAATACTAATGTTCAATATATATGATTTAACTACCCTTTCTAAAACAAGTTGACAAATCAAGTGTCAATTTGTTTTGCTGACAGTTACAACAACCTCTTTATTTTTTTGTGCTTGGTCTTGATTAAACTGATCATTAAAAAAAAAACTAAAATAAGAGTAATTTTAAATTTATCTTATTTTATCTTAATATCATCTCCAGTCATAACAACCATCTCTACCAGATGGAAAATCAATACTCTACAAGAATGACAAGGATTAACTAAATCTTTGATACGTCAGACACAAATACGTCCGTCACCAACAAGATGTTTTTTTGTTTTTTTTTAATTTTTTAATTTTTTATTTTTTTTTTCCCCTTCTTTCTCCATTGTTGGAAAAAACCCGGGTTTGAAGATGTTTGTTTCCTGAGTTCCGGGTCATGTGGTTCGTTATCTTGACCCTCAGAGTTACTAGTAGACATATATCTTAGTATAAAGCTTATATAGTTTTTATTTTTTAATTTGTATCGTCCTAAAAAGTCTACTTCCAATAGAGTATAATCCAGTTAATTGACAGTAAGTTATAGTATTCTAGCTTTATTTCTTTCTTCTTTCTCTTAACAAAGTATATATATTTTTAAAGATCTCTAAATAATTATTGGAATAGATAAATTTTGAAAAGTTAAATAACTTTGTTTTGTCCATCCACTAATTAACTCTTCTCAAATTGCTGCACTCCTGAAAGTATGGGTGGGATGTGCAACTTAAATTGTCATTATCTACGAAACATTTCATTAAAAAAAAAAATAAAAAATAAAAATAAAAATAAAAATAAAAAATATAAAAATATATATTGAGTGAATCCATTTCTTTCAACATTTTGTTACTGCTGTTTCCATTCAGTTGAGTCAATTGGGTTGTTTTTTATTTTTTTGTTTATTTTTGTTTTTATTTGGCAAGTTGGTTGTTGTTAGGTTTTAGCTTTTTTTTTAATTGTTAAATGATTCGAATACAGTGTAAACTAAAACTTGTTTTTTTATCATCAACTTGAATCTTGGTTATACTCTCGTATAATCGATTGAAGTTTTTATTTGTATATAAAAAACAAAAAATTGCAGTCTGTGATATCTCTGTGATATTGATTTATTTGTAGATATATATATATATAAAAGAGACAACAGATAAGGAAGAAACTCAACTCGATAAGATCATCATATCGCACAACACAATGACTCAAAAGAGAAAAAAGCTTTCAAAAAACAAAAAAAATAACACCAAAAATGGAGAGTCTATATTAGATGTCACCGGGGCCAAAACTTCAGGTGCTTCCACAGCAAAGAAAAGTTTCGCTGGTGAACCTAGTAGTGGGAAACTGGAAGCCACTACTACGGAAATCGAATACACTACAAGTAACACTGGCACACAGAGTAGTGGTAATGAGAATAGTGCCAATGGGTACCAAGAAAAGTATACCATGCTTGAAGCGAAAAACAGAAAGAGACTGAGAGATAGCAGACGTGCGTTTTTCTTTTTCGGGACCCTGATTGGGGTTATAGTTGCTGTTTATTTTGGTCACAAGAACACCTCGACAGAACTGTCCAATTCCTTGTTCCAGTTTGAGTTTGATAATATCATGAATTACGAGAATTTCCAAGACGTCTTGGACAGCTGGAAACCGAACTTGTCGAACTTGATTCCTAAAAATTTGTTATCCAAACAAGAAGAGGACTTGACTGCTAATTTCGCCCTAGGGAAACAGTTGAAAAAAGAGTTTGGTCTTTCTGTGAAACACCCGGTGATCATGATCCCAGGTGTCATCACCACTGCGTTGGAGAGTTGGGGTCTTTCTGGAGACGAGGAGTGCGACAGTGAGCCTCACTTCCGGAAGAGATTGTGGGGGTCGTACTACATGTTGAAAACGATGTTGTTCAACAAGCAGTGCTGGTTGAAACATTTGAAATTGGACCCTATCACGGGGTTGGATCCGCCTAATTTCAAATTGAGAGCATCACAAGGTTTCGAAGCTACAGATTTCTTTGTAGCTGGGTACTGGATCTGGAACAAAGTCTTGCAGAATCTAGCAACATTAGGGTATGACTCCAACGAAATGGCCACAGCGTCGTTTGACTGGAGACTAGCCTACTTGGACTTGGAGAAAAGAGATAGATATTTCAGTAAATTGAAAGAACAAATCGAGTTGATGCACTCTATCAGTAATGGAGAGAAATCTGTTTTGTTCAGTCACTCCATGGGGTCTCAAATTGCCTTTTATTTTTTGAAATGGGTAGAAGCTGAGGGGGAGTATTACGGTAACGGTGGTGACAGATGGTGCAACAAGTACATTGAGGCTGTTGTTGATATTGCAGGGTCCTCTTTGGGAGCACCAAAAGCTGTTCCGTCTCTATTGAGTGGTGAAATGAAAGACACTGTTCAATTGAACGAGTTGGCCGTTTACGGGTTGGAAAGTTTTTTCAGTAGAAGAGAAAGATTGGATCTACTGAGAACATTTGGAGTTATTCCTTCTATGTTTCCTAAAGGTGGTGATTTGATCTGGGGGAATCTAACCCACTCTGTGGAGGACCAGTACCGTACTTATCCTGTGGTTTCCTATTCTTCTGGCTCTGGGGATCACAAAACACACGACGTCGAAGAAGAAGAACAAGAAGAACAATTGGTTAACACAGATAGTGATGTAGAAAAGAAACCAAACAACAAGAAAAAGGAAAACGACACTGTTGCCCAGTTGATCTCTATCCCACCACCAAATTCCTATGGTGAATTCATCAAGTTCAGTGACGACAACACCACGTTAACAATGGAAGAATCCATCAACTATATCTTGGAAAACGCCCCTGACTGGTTGAGTGGCAGAATTGAGGAACAGTACTCTTATGGTGTTGCTCAAACTGAAGAAGAATTACAAGAAAACAACCGCAACCACAAGTACTGGACCAACCCCTTGGAAGTGGCATTGCCCTACGCACCAGATATGAAGATCTTTTCTATCTACGGTGTGAGCAATCCGGCAGAAAGATCGTATGTGTACAAGCACGAAAACTACACCGAGACCGGGTTGAGAGTGACAATGGACTACGAGGCGCAACCGTCACCAGTGTTTTTGACAGATGGGGACGGCACATTGCCCTTGATGACCCACGCAATGGTGCACAAGTGGAAACAAGGTATCTCTCCTTACAACCCTGCCGGGATCAACATCACTGTAGTCGAGTTGAAACACGAACCAAAGAAATTCGACATCAGAGGTGGGGACAAGAGCTCTGAGCACGTGGACATCTTGGGGAGTGCCGAACTAAACGAGTACCTACTTAAAATCGCCTCGGGCAAAGGCCACTTGATCGAGGACAAGATCATCTCCAACATCACACGCTGGGTCAGCAACATGGATTTCCCCATGTAACATGCGTTTTTTTTTTGTTTATTGACAATCAATCAATTGAAGTCATTTGTAGTAACATATAAAATATATATACATTAAATATACATGAATGTAAACTAATCTCTTTAGATGGAAATTTTAGTTGTATAAATACTGTTCCGTTACGCTTTCACGTGTTAAAATCTTAGTTCTAAAAGCTTTGAAGATTTCTAACATATATGTTTGAGAAGATATTTTTGATGAAATCAAAACATGATTTTTCCAGCTTCAAGAAAAAGGATCCTTGTTTCCTTTGACAAGTACATATTCAATATAGTAGAAAGAAGACACGTTATTCTGCATTTTGTAAAACCATGTTTCTCCTTTTATTTAAATCAACCAAGGCTTGCTTATGTTTTGACCATGAATGATTTGCTTTTTTGTACAATAATGTTGAAGTCGTAATTGCAAAATATACCGGGCACAACAAAAGCACGGCTTGTTCACAGATGGTTTTTGGTTTCTTGTAGAGCAAAAGCTTCAGAAAAGTGTAATAGAACTCTGAATTCCAAAAATGAAAGAATGGGTATTTTGTTAAAACAAATATGACCTGGACTGATAGAGATGGAATAAAATATTTCAGCAAATACTTTTTCGATGGAACACAAGTTCTTTGAAACACTATACTGATCACTGACTTGCGGTATCCCAAAGGTTTTGTACAAGCTTGAAAAAGTTGCCACCATGTAAATACTAAACAAATATATGGAATCCATTTTTCTATTTTGAAATGTAATCCCTGAAAAAATTGTTTATTGTACACATTCAGATCAGCTTCCCGTTTGCAGTTGAAGAAAAAATATGAGCACATTGCACAATGTCTAAAAAAATGTGTGAACAGCCAAGCGTCTAACAAAAAATTAGAGACAAAAATTATTGAGCATGCGACATATTGCAAGGCATTTAATGAACTTTTAACAAATTCAAAAAAGCTATATGACAAAAATTCAATGAGAGAAAGATTTATAATCCCACCTAAAAACATATTCAAAAGAGTGAGCTTGTATTGATAAAGATTATTATCAATAGTGATCATTTTTCTGACAATCAACAATATTTGTACACCAACAAAGTTAGAAAACAATAAAAAAAGCACAATACCTATATTAGAAATGATGCACATGATCAAACCAAAAATCAAAAGTTTAGTTTTAAAATTTGATGGACATTGTACGACATCATGATAATAAACTTGATTTTCTCTGAATCTCATATTTGTATCTGAATTTTCTAAGGGGCTTTCATATAAATTGTCAGCATCTTCACTATAATCTTTAAAATATGTAGCTGCAATATCTACGGGAGCTGAGCAAGGAACGTTCATTAAACGACCGCCTGACCTAATGTCTTTCAGGTTTTTTGACGCTAAATTGTTATTCATATTTACATCCATATTACCAAATTTGTTAAAACAATCAAAATTATCCACACCAAACAAAAAACTCGAAAGATTTAAACAAGAAGACAATTGTTTAGTAAAAGGTAAAAATGCCTGCAATAGAATTTTTTTGAAAACTGGTACAAATAAAATAAAAAACAGCCAAACCAAACAGAGGCAAAACAAGCTGTATGCATTATAGTTTCCAAATACTCCATATTCGTCAATTGGTGTTTCAAATCCCAATTTGATTGGGAACACTTCTTTTTTCAAAATTTTATCTATAACAAAAAAAATTATTTGACCAGAAATCATCACATAAAAAATCATAATGACAATGTATTGCACCATAAAAGTTGACATCCATATTTTTGTGCTACCAAGTAACATATCATTTGAAGAGACAAAACTTTCAGAAAACATGTACAAAGTTCCAGGTCTAAAAAAATCTGTATTTAAATATTCTAAACTGTTTGATATCGCCCATGACAGAAAGAAAAATGGATTAAAAATTAATGTGAAATATGTCATGCCTAAGACTTTAATAGGAAACAGTTCAGTTTCAAATTGTTCGGGTCCAAATATAAAACGAATTGAAGATCTTAAAACAAAAGTGGGCATCAGTAGACTAACATATAATTTTGTAGCAACTTTGGAGAAAAGAATTGAATACAAACAAATTTTTTTCAAACTTCCTTGGGGCAATTTTTCAACCAAATTTATTGGACATTGAGATATTACAAAATAAATGAAGAAATTTCCCAAAATTTGAAGCGTAGGAAGAGATTTGTTTTTTTCAAACTTTAAAAATAAGTGAGCCAGCTCAATTGGTATTATTGTAGTAATAAAAACATATACTGTCAATAGAATCGGTGACAACATTAAACCCACAAAAAAAACTTTGATCGTTGTTAATGAAGTCTTAAAAAAAAAGGGAAAAAAGACATCATTAGTTTCATGACTACCGTAAAAACGCATAACATTCTTTACACATAGACTTTGACTCATATTGTACATGACATATACAACAAATATAGTATGTGATATGACCATGATACACTTCTTGGAGTATGAAAGTGGACTTTGTACTGCATGAAACTGTGATAAACTTGATAATATGAAATTTTCACGTGGTTTGTATTTTTCAAATAAATAAAAGTTAAATAGTATCCATAAACACATCAAACCCATCAATACAATCTCGAAATACAATGCGTATTTTTGTATGTAACAATAAATATAATCCAGCGCTACTTCGAACTTGACATTTCCGTTCACATTTGACCTGTTCTTTTCCATTAAAAAATAAATTTTTGAGCGACATATTTCGCAAACAATGTCAAAATTGGAATTGAGTTCTGAATTTTCAATCCCTTTCTTGACATTATCCCATGATATCAAACACTTTTGGTGTACATATGAGTTGCATTTACAAGGTGAGAATAGAGCTTCATCCGTTTCTTCATCTTTGCATATCTTGCAAACCTTCTCAAAGTTTTTTTCCATTGCTCTGTCCATTTTGTTGATCATGGTCGCCCAAAATTCCACAGCCCAACTTAAATAATATTTTGTTCTTTTTCTTTGAGTTATCTTTTTTTTAATATAAATGTCAATTGACATATATCTAGTAAATAGTCTTGTAAGTAGTCTTATACCAAAACAAAATCAACAAATCAATAAATCAATCTGGTGGATGCATGTTGAAAGAAATGCACTCATATCAATAAAGTGTTTCGTGGATGGTGATATTTAAGCTTCGTATTCAACACTTTCAGGTGTGCAACAAATTGAGAGGAGTTAGTTTTACTCAGAAACACTTGCAGTTGAATAATACCTGCTTAAAAAATACAAAACAAATAATTGTGAGTGAAACTTTTTTTACTCAAAATTATTTCGTCGAGAAATTGGAATTTAAATAAAAGTGAAAAATTTTCTACTTTATGGAAAACTTAGTCATTAAACTTTCAATTTTATCTATTCTATTTAGTAAAGATCATTAATGGTTTCTAGTAAAGTAGATATACTTTCTTAAGAGAAAGAAGAAAGACAAGCGAAGAAGAAAGCAATAAAGCTAGATACGAACTTACTGTCAATTAACTGGATTAGTCTATTGGAAGTAAACTTTTGGACGATACAAATTAAAAAATAAAAACTATATAAGCTTTATACTAAGAAATATGTCTACTGTAACTCTGACGGTCAAGGTAACGACACGGCCCGGAATTCTGGAAACGAACCTTCTCAACCCGGTTTTTCTCGACCTAATATCTGATACGGAAAATGATGACTTAATAGCGTGGATGTATTCTGTAATTTTTTTTTTTTTTTTATTCTTGAAAAAAACCCAAGTTTTCAGAAAAAACAAAACTTTAAATTCTCATGAAGTCTCGTCTGTTTTTTTGCTGCAGAGCATTTTGAAAAATTAAACAGCAATAAAAAAAAAATTACACAAAAATAAAAATTACACAAATTTGCCGGAATCTCAATGCACTCAAATAATGAATAATAAATTTTAAATTTAGTTTTTGACAAAAACCACAGGGGATCCGCATACTTTATATATTATTTCCACAATTTTTTATTTGTAGACGTAGTTTTTCAAAACTCATTTATTAACTTTCAACAAATGGGAGGTGAAAATAAAAAAAATCACAAGCTATCAAGCTACTAGTACTACTACTACTACCACTAAAGCTTTTTTGGCATTTCTTGAGGTGATACAATTACATTTTAAATACTGATAGCGTATTAATTACGTATTGCTAGAATTGAACTCATAAAAAACAATTATTTGAAAAAAGAATTCATGAACCAAGCAAGAATTTGAATAAAGAATTCATGAAAAAAAGAGTAAAGTCCTACAAACTATAATACTGTTATAACATATTTAGTAAAAGCAAAACTCTGAACTTCAGCTCAAAACTCATATTTTGTAAAAAAAAACATCGGAATAGAATTCGTCGAAGTTAATAAATAAAACAAAATGCTGAATTATTGGTTTTGTCAAGAGAACAAAAGTAGCACAACGTGGCTTATTTTAAAACCATTGTGTAATTTTGTTGGTCAGTGTTCTATAAAGTACTGCGGAAAAAATAAAAATTTGTTAAGTTGCAGTGAAAAAAAAAAAATGAAGCTCAAATTTTGATTTTTTAATAAAAGGTAAAGTAAATTTCAAGTTAATATCGTCTAGTTGAAAATATTGATACTAAGTTTTTTTTTTCATCTACAATAATGGTAGAAAGTTAGCAAAAAGCCCATCCTTAAGTCAAATGAAATATAGTACTAGTTTTTGTTTTTTTACTAATCTTTGCTGCTTTTATGAAAGCCGATGGGGTTGATAGCAAAGACGGTGCTGACGAACCTTTGCAAGAAATTGCATCTGCTGCTCTGGATATAGCAAAAACTACTTCGTGGGTTCCAAAAACTGCTTTTGGTGTGCTTTGTGGTGCTATTACAACCCTTCCTACATATGTGGGTGCATCCATGGCAGGGTTGTGTAGACGGTGTGTGAGTGAGCATGCAGACCCAGATATTAACTGCAATCAGATGACTTTTTTAGCTGCATCAGTAGTTGGGCTTGTTGTCCTGACTTCTATTGTTTTTCCAAACGGAGTAGCCAAACGTTATGAAGACAAACACAACGAGTTAATCAGATTACCACATACTTGGAGAGCAATTAATTCAACATTACATGATGTTGTTGATAATGAGAGTGGTAGTGTCAGCCTTTTTATATCTTTCAATCAATTTGAACAAAAGTTGAACGTAACTAACTCTTCTCCATATGAATCCAATAGTGTCATAACAGTTTATCCTCATTGGAAAGACAATGAATCTTTGCAAAAACGTATTGCAAATGTCTATGAATTTCCATGGTGTGAAGGTGGACTATCTGCGGACTATTTTAGAAATTTGAATTATTCTCCTGAATATGGAGTGAGCGGCTGGGAAGATTTAGCACATGCTGCTGCTATTTAAATTTTCCCTCAAGCAGACACATATGATGGATGGAGTGGAGGAAATGCTGATTACTTTAAATTGATGGTAGAAACAGACGATGGTGGCTATGACTGGTATGCTTCATGGAGGTATTATTACACTCCAGAAAATTTATCTCCAGTTTGGTCCAAGTGTAGCACAAACGTTCCTGGATATAGTGTTTGTTACTGATATGTATTTAATATATATATATGCCCTTCAAAAAAACTTTTTTCTTTTACATATCTTGATGAAAAAAAGGTTCCAGTATTTTACCAATCATTTGAAACTTTCTGAAAAAAAAAAGTCTTACTCAAACATTTGCTTCGTAAACAGTAGCTTGCTTTGAGTCACATCTTTAACGATAAATAAAGGTAAGAAACTGGTACAAGTTAGTCTAAGACCCACAACATTTGCAAAAAAAACTATTTAGAAATTCACCAATATAAAAGACTTCCAAATGACTTAGAATCATTGGATACATATCTACAGTGTCTGATGTTCTCTCAAGACTGATAGATAACTATTTTGTACTTTATATATTTATATAAAGGTAAAAGAAGTATTTACCTTAAAATAGGTATTTTTTTCTCCATACAATACCTGTATTAATAACCACCTAATAGAAATGGAAAGGGATAAACATAACAAGATTGATTAAACAGAATTATAAAAAAACTAAGTTAAAGCTTAGAGGATCAGGATACAAATCATATTACTGGAGGCCATGTCTGAGAGTACCTGTCAAATACAGACTTTCGATGCTTTATTGCTTCAGTTAGAAAAACCTGCTGTCTGTTGTCCATATCAATTCCTTGTTGTATTAACTGTAAACATATTGTTAAAGTTAGTTTGTTGAACTGTTAAGGTTAAATTGATGTGCATATGTTTACCAAAGTCAGTTTTTTTCTATTCTTATTTTATATATCTTTTGTTATATAAATTTAATAAGAGAGTTTGTCTTTTGTTGATTTGTTAGATTAAAAACTTTCTTTTATACAATTTGTTTCAGGAGACAAATAAACCCAAAAAAGAATTGTCGTGACTAGTAATTTTGTTTTGATGTTTTATGTTTTCCTCTGTTGTATTGTTTATTTCGTTTATGAAACAACATAAAATTGCTGTGTGATAACATGCCTGTTTGAGGTATTGACAAAATAGAGACCGAAGGTTTAGAGTAAACAGGAATTAAGTAACAGGACAAGAAAAAGAAAGCGCAATAGAAATGTTTTCATGTTGAAAAAATTACTGATTTACAGCATAGTGAAAAAACCAGTAAAATGAGAATAATAATTTGGAAAGACGTAAGAATCGATCTAAATCAATTAAATACGTACAAATTATCATACAAGGCACAAATTAGAAATATTAATGTTATTATGTATATAGAAGAGAAAGATCATTGAGGAAAACGTTTATACTCAGAGAAATAAATAAGTCATTCATGTAATTTGATCAACCAATAAACCAATAAACACACCCCAAACAGAAAAAATGTTTCAAATTAATGATTAAAAAAGTGACAAATATATTGAACTAATTCCAATGGTTGGAGTTGAGCTAGCTCAAGTTAACGACCCTGAAGACTCTACTGTTCCAAAGAGTCACCCGAACTCTGGTGGCGTTCTAGATTCTGTCAAGTACCTACTTAAAATCGCCTCGCGGAAAGGCCACTTGATCGAGGACAAGATCATCTCCAACATCACGCGCTGGGTCAGCGACATGGATTTTTCCATGTAAATTTTGAGTCTTATAGTGTGTGTCTGTATACTTCATTTTAGGTTATATAATCATCTTCATTATCTTCTTCTTACTGTGTGTCTCACGTGACTCCTCAGACTCTGTGCTGTTTAGTCAGAGAGTGTTCTGAAATGTGTAATTTTTCTTGTTTTTTTGTTAGTCATTGTTACCCAGCACATATAAAACTGACCTGCGTGCTTTTCCATTTGAGTGTGTTCTATAAAATACGCACTTTTTTTTCTCACTCTCTCTGTGTGTGTCTCTCTCTCTCTCTCTTAAAAGATGATATTTTTGGTCACTGTTACTAGTCTGCACGTGTTTCTGGCTGGTATTGATAGTAGTACGTAGAGCGTAGTACGTAGTATATGAAATACGCGTTTTCCTTTTCTTTTTGTTATTGTTTTTGAGTACTCGCGGGTTTGTTCCCCAAATGAGAAGAGACAGAGTGAGAGAGTTTGAGTTCTCGTGATGTTTGTGATCATTTGACGTGTTTTCACTTTGATTGTTGAGTTCTTTTCAATGGGTCTGGATATTACAATTAATTTGACGTGTTGACGTGTTGACGTGTTTATGGATTTGATTGTTTTGTTTATATTATAACAATACACTCTTAATAATGACAAATTCTCTAAAGAACCAACAAGACAAGCCAAAAAAACACACCCCAAGACAATTACACACACACAATGACCGGCCGTCTTCCGTTAAACTCGCTAAGCAACTCCAAGATCAATGCCATCAACTCCTCGTCTCCCACGAAGAACCGTGCTCTGTTGAAAAAGAGTTGTTTGTACACTGATCTGGCCACTCCCAATGGGACCAGTAATGGCAACAACAGCAATGGGTTCTTTAGAACAGCTCTTTCGCGCACGGACTCCTCGAGCTCGGTTTTGACCCCAACTACACACAGGCCAGCCCAGCCCTCCGTTCTGGCAACTGCAACACACTTGAAAATGAGACTGCCTTCGATCAGTCTGGCCATCGACAACCTGCCGCCACTGGCACACTCGGTCAGCAACACAGACAGCTTCATCGACAGTCTGTCCTTCTCCTTCTCGGGTGCGCCAACCAGTGTGGGTACTGCTACGCCTACTACTACTACTAATAAGACAGAAATCAATACTACAGAAAAGTCTATTCCAAGCCAGCAGACACAACAACAGCAAAGACAGGTGCCGGTGCTGGATATGGACCTGGTCTGCGAGAAGTTGCAAGCGAGAATGGCACTGGCTCTGTACAAGTACAACACTAACACCACAAATGTCAGACACCTGGTGCAGAAAACGGTCAATAGCGACTGCACACCAAAGAAAAGTAAGAAAAAAACTGTCGGGCTACATAGAACAACAGTTAAAAGTGTCACTCCGAGTCGTGCCAAGGCTGCTAGGTCTCTACTAAAACTATGCGGCTCTACCCACAGCTAACCGCCTCTCTCCTAGTACATCCATACTTAAACACACACGTACACATATATACAAGTATGTATAAGAAACTTTTGGTGTATAAAACACACAACACACGGTCACATGACACACATACACAGATTGATTACGTAACGTCAGACGTTTTAACTCAGCTCGTTTAAACGAAGTATTGTACTTCCGAACTTTCAAGTGGGGGTTTTTTTTTCTGTAAATTTGTTTTGTATGTACTTCTGCGTTGTTTATTGGGTTGTTTGTCGTTTAATTACGTTTTTTTGTTCAGTCAGTACTGAGTGTTTTTTTTCGTTCTTTCAATGTTCACTCAGTCGTTTACAGTCAGTCAGTCTCAAGGTTTTTGTTATGATTTCTTTCTTCACTGTGGGAATTCTTCTTATTGCATTTAATTGATTACATGTCCAGTCGACTTATATGTCTGTTGGTTTATTCTTAGAAGTTGACTGACTTATGATCCACCAAATATAAGAGCCAGTTTATTTTGTAACGTGTCTTGATTTGAACAGCTCCCCATACAAAGAAACCAGAGAAAGAAAACAGAAAGAAAATAATCAGAGATGAAATTGTTGAGATTGGGATTGGTTTTGTTTACCGTTTATGTGATTTTGAACCGTTTACTGTACACATGGTTGCCAAGCAACTATATTTTTGACCCTAAGGTCTTGAACACCATCTGCAACAGTGTCATTGACAAGCACGGCGAGATCTCCACCAAGGAGGAGTCTAGAGCATTGTTCCAGGACTTGAGAACAGCGTTAGCCAACACATACGGCGAAAAATACATCAACGAGTTGAAAGACGACGAGTGGGTCTTCAACAACGCTGGTGGGGCCATGGGTAACATGATCATCTTGCACGCCTCCCTCACCGAGTACTTGATCATCTTCGGCACTGCTGTCGGTAACGAGGGCCACACCGGTGTCCACTTTGCCGACGACTACTTCACCATCTTGGTTGGCCAGCAAACCGCTGCTTTACCAAACGGTTTGAGACCAGAAGTCTACACCGCAGGGATGACCCACCACTTGCAAAAGGGGTACGCCAAACAGTACACCATGCCTGCTGGCTCCTACGCCTTGGAACTAGCCCAGGGGTACATCCCAGCCATGTTGCCATTTGGGTTCTTGGACACTTTCTCCAGTACTTTGGACTTCTACACCTTGTACAGAACCGTCTACTTGACCGGCAGAGACATGTTGAAAAACTTGTTTATCAACCGTAAACTATGATCATTCCCTTCAAGAGTCTCTCTAAGGGAATGGCTTTTATTTTAAAATATATAATTACGAGAGTGTATATGTGGTATAACTACAAATGAACAATGGCGTAACTCTACAGGGGAATGACTCTTGGACCCTTGCAGCTGTGCTTTGATATGTGCTTCTAGATGTGTAATGTGTCGCAATACCGTCGCGCACGTGCAATAATTTTTTTCATAAAAAGAAAGTCAAAATCAAAGTTCCGTTGCTTCTCAGTCAAAGAAAAGTGACTTGAAAGGGACATTTGAACAGGGAAGTTTTAATAATCAGATTAAGACATAGAAAGAAAGAAAGAAAGAAAGAACTAAACACACACTGAAATGTCTGAACAACTAGAAATAAAATTACCAGCACCAGAAGTCAAAGAAGAACAGTCCATAGATCCTACTAGTGATAATATCAATAATACTGAGAATACTACAAACACACAAGCACACACTGAGTTGAGCTCAGAGATCAGTGTTGACAATAGTACTGATATTAAGACTGATATTAAGACTGAAGCTAATACTGGAAACAATACTGAAACGCAGACTGAAGTTAACAATGAAAACAATGACACAATTAACAGTATAGACAACGATCAGGTGATGGACGAGGGTGAACAAGCGCCACCTGTGGTCGACACAGATGCACTAGATCAGACAGAAAAGCATAACCACAATGGATTGGAGTACATTGAGTCACAACTAACGACTTCTGAGTTTATTCCACAAATATTTCAAGCCATGCATGTACTAAAAGTAAAAGAGACGATAAACAACTCAAACAACATGGAAACCCAGACTGCCAACATCAAACACAAAATCAAACTATGCAAAAACTACATAGCCACAGAAAATACTTTGGAGAATAATATAAACAGTACACTAGCTGAGTCAGAAAAAGACGTTCCCCTAAGTGAGCTTCTATCAAAGACTCCCGAACAGTGGGAAACGGATATCCAGGAGGTCACGAAAGAACTAGAACTCAAACAAGACTGCATCTCCTCTTTGCAACAGAAGATTAAAGAACTTTTGCCTGGAGAGATGTAAGTGTGAACTCATATATAAAGGTATAAACTTTTAATCTCAATAGCTAATTCGAACGCTTTATTTCTTGCATTGTCTTGAAATCACAGTTTGTCTGTCGTGTTCCTCATTTTCATTACCCGCAGCGTCTTGTCTTATTTTTTGACTCTTTAAATATTTTTTTTTCACGCAAAGTTTTTTTTTTTTTTTTTTTCCACTTTTCAACATTTTTTCCAACGGAGAGGAGAACAAGAAAATTTTTAAATGTCATTTCCATTATAGTATGGTAGGTCTAGTTAGTCTTTTTGATTCTAAAATAGAAATCGGTATTTCCTCTCTGTAATATACTTTATAAACTTGTTTAGAATATATTTTAACAATAAAAATACAATAGAAACACCAACTCGCACACCAACCACAATATGTCTGCTCCAGTTTCCACCTTACCAATTGGTGACTTTTCCAAATTGTCTGCCTTGCCAAATGTCCAACCATTGGCTCCAGAACAAACTTTCTGGAACACCAACCCATTGTTCTCCTACTTGAACGATGTTTACGAAAACATCCACTCCCACAGAAAAACTTTGTCTTTGGTCAACCCAGGTACCATTGAAAACTTGAACAAAGAAGTCTCCAGAGATGTCTTTTTGACTCAATACGCTTTTACCGGTTTGAGAGCTGATTTGAACAAAATCTTCAACATGAACCCAGCTTTCCAAACCTCCCACACTTTCTCCATTGGTTCTCAATCCTTGCCAAACTATGCTTTCAGTGCCATGTTTGTCAACGACAACGTCTTTGCTCAAGGTAACGTTGACAACGACTTCAGTGTCAGTGGTAGAGTCAACTACGGTTGGGACAAAAACAACATTTCCAAAGTTACTCTACAAATGTCTCAAGGTCAACCAAGCATGTGCCAATTGGAACACGACTTCCAAGGTTCTGACTTTTCTTTGAACTTCAAAGCTTTGAACCCATTCTTGGGTGCCAAAAACGCTTTCACCGGTGTTGCTGTTGGTTCTATTTTACAAAGTATCACTCCAAACTTTGCCTTGGGTCTAGAAGCCGTTTACTCTAGAGGCCAATCTTCTTCTCCAGCCGACGCTGCCGTCTCCTATGTCACCAGATACGTTTCCACCAAAAAAGACTGGGTTTTCTCTGGTCAATTGCAAGCCAACGGTGCTGTTGTTGCCTCTTTCTGGAGAAAAGTTGCTCCAAATGTCGAAGCTGGTTTGGAATCCCAATTGCAAGCCACTGTTGTTCCAATCAACGACCCAGTCATTGGTGCTCCAATCGGTTACCAACCGGTCATTGAAGGTGTCACCACCATCGGTTGCAAATACGAATATAGATCTTCTTCTTTCAGAGGTACCATAGATTCCAAAGGTAAAGTTGCTTGTTTCGTTGAAAGAAAAATCTTGCCAACTTTAGGTGTTTTGTTCTCTGGTGAAATCGACCACTTCAAAAACGAATCCAAAGTCGGTGCTGGTTTGCAATTCGAAACTGCTGGTAACCAAGAAATCTTGATGATGCAACAAGGTTTGGATGCCAACGGTAACCCATTGCAAGGCCCAGTCGCTTAGGTATATAAAAAACAGTAACTGTATATTTAAGATAAAAGAAAAGAAGACGAAGAAATAAAACAAAAATTAAAAGAAAAAGGAAATGGAAGAATTAAAGAAAAAAGATGAAAGGATGGTAATTAGTAATATTCAGTGTATGCTTTGACGACATTGTCTATATGAAGAATAAAAACTGACTTTCTATTTTAAATTTCTTCCAATTCTCATGTTTATAGTTACTTTATATTATGTATAAATTTTTAACAAACAAGTAAATGAAATTTTGTGTGTGTGTGTGTATGAGATTAGAGAGGTGGAATTTTGTTTTGCAAAGTCTATAAATTGATATTTAAATTGGTGTTAGTGGAACTCCATGGGAAACGATATCGACCGTCTGTTGTTTATCTTTCTGTCTCTTAAAGACTGCGAGTGTGTTGAGAAGTTGTCAGTCGAGGGGTCCTGGAATTGCCTTACGAGCTCGTAGCTGCTGTACCGTTTTTGCCTTCTGTTTGTATCACTTGTCCTGGTTGTAGCTCTCAGCCTGCTGATGTCCAAGCCACTAGAGTCTAGATTCCTGTTGGCAAAACGAGGGACGGAATGCTGGAACTGAAACCGACTGACCGTGTTTCTAAACAAGTTGTTGATTTCTAGCTGCTGCTTGCTCAGAGGCTCGTCTCCCAACAAGTAGTCGTCGTCAGAGGTTTCTTCTGTTGAGCTGGCGTCGTCTGTGTCTTCCTCGCTACTTGAGTCGAGGAGCAGTTCTAGCTCGTCTGTGGAGGAGTTCTGTGCGTCCTCCTCTGCGCCTTCCACGCTGCTCTCTGCGTCCGCGTACTCCGACTCTAGCTGACATATCTTGCTGAAACATGCTCTGAGCAACCTAATCTCTGTGAGCTCCACAGCAGGTATGACCAGTTCCCAGTATTTGGACGGTGGGCTCGAGAAGTGTATGTGAAAGGTGCCCTGTACAAGCTCGCAAACGCGCAGCCGCGGCAGGATCGGTCTGACAACCTTGTCGTTCTTTCCCAGGGAGAGGTAGCAGCCGACGCTGATCTCGCTGCCGTCCATGGTCTTGATTTCGTATATCTCCAGCGGCTCTTGATTACCTGCGGTGCTGATGTTGCTGGATGCCTCACTGCTGCTGCTCGATCCCCCACTGCCCACGGTGTCGGTGCTGGAGACCCTCTGCTGTGGCTCCACTACCATGTTCACCAGAACCGCTGGATGCTTGAACAGGGTGACTCTTTGTGCGCTCATGGGTCTTTTCTTCCTGTTCTGGAGTTGGGTGACCTTGGTGGGTTTCTGCCTTGTTTTGGGGATGTTGAGGTCGTTTTTCATTGTTTCTATTTTCAGTTTTAGTTTTTCGAGTTTTTTCAGTTTCTTCGCAAAACCCTCGTCACCCGTAGTGCTCTTCAAAGGGCCTGTCGTCATTGGTCGTTTGTATTAGTCCCTCTTCATGCATTCCTCTTCACCATAAGATCTCCCTATATGCCACACAGAGTGAATAAATATATAATGCCCTTTATTTGTTTACCATACATAACAAAACCGAACAAAAAAAAGCACGAGAAAATGAGTCTTTTGAGTTTGCTTTATATGAGTTTAAGCACGTGACAATAGCTTTTCATTTGGCAAAACACTACAAGCAAGAAGACATGGGGAAAACGGTTTAAAAAGATGTAATCATAGGTTTTGTGTACATAAGATATAGAAGATATATACCTGGGTCATTAGAAGTTTTTTGGGAAGTCAACAGAGTACTAGATTTCAGAAATTCTCTTTCTGCCAACCAAGTGGTCTGCAATGGCTCTTGTGGTTTCCCAGTGGATGACCTTTGGCATTCTCTTGGTCAAGTCACTCTCGGTGTGGTACAGAGTCTTGATTGGAGTGCAGGTCAAGTGGGAGCCCTTGATCCCTAGGACAGTGGCGGTCTCGCTCAAGGCATCGTCTTTAGGATCGTAGGAAGCCTCGATGTCAACAGCGTGTCTGGTGGCATCGATGGTTTCAAAGTGGTTCTCGATGAACTTGACAGCTCTGACAGCCATTCTGGTACCTCTTGTTCTGTCGATTGGGGATGGCAAGCCACCTTGTTGGACGTGACCTGGAACAGCAGATTTGGCGTCAAAGGCACCATTGGCTTCAGCAGTCATGACAGTGGCCAAAGTCTCGGCGTCCCAGACTTTCGAAGCGTTAATAGACTTCATGATCAACTTCCCGAATCTGTCTCTTCCCTGGGCCTGTTCAAAAGAAGTTTTCAACGATTCAATGTCTTGTTTTAGTTGTTTCAAAGAGATCCCTTCTTCAGGAACATAAGAGGCCTGGGCCCCACATGCCAAAGCAGCATTAGTGGCCAAGTACCCACTGTTCCCACCTTGAACCTCAACAACAAAGGCTCTTCCTCTAGTAGAAGAAGCAGATTGCTTAATGACGTCACAGTATTGCATCAAAGAGTTCAAAGCAGTGTCGGACCCCAAGGAGTACTCTGTACCAGGAACGTTGTTGGACAAAGTGGCTGGGATCAAGACCATTGGGATTCTGAAAGCAGGGTACTCTTGTCTTGCTTGTTCCAACTCGTTCAAGGAAACAAAGGCCTCAAACCCACCAACAATAATCAACCCGTCAAATTTGTGCTTGGTGAAATAAGAGGCAATCTGGTCCAAACCAGCTTCTTTTGGAGTGTGTCTGTTAGTCCCGATTTCAGACCCACCTTTGGATTGCCAACCAATCATGTCAATCCAGGTCAATGGTTTAACAGACTCGTGTCTGGCCAACCCAGTGAACCCGTTGTAGATAGCATAGGGTTTGTGACCTTGGGACAAACAGTAGTTGGCCATGGAACACACAGCACTGTTCATCCCACCTGCTGGAGCCCCGATGTTGACAATGGCAATGTTCAAAGATTTTCCATCTGGATTGACACTCTTGGTGGTGTTGTGGTCAGCAGTGTTGATGGCCATGTAGTTGTTCAAATGTTCCACAAACTCAGAGTCTCTTAAAGCCATGGCTTTCTTAAAATCTTTGCTTTGAATGGCCTCTGCAACAGATTTGGTCAATTTCACAGATTCAACCAAGGGTTTTCTTGTAATCTTGTTTTCATTGATAGCAATCAATGGAGATGGAGTTTCTGGTGTAGAATCCAAAACAGCATTAACAGCTTCCACACCTTGCAAAGTGGCCAAGATTCTGTCAAAGGCAACCGCGGTACCACCTCTTTGAACGTGACCCAAAATAGTGATTCTAGTGTCCAAATGCAACTTGTCAACCAAACACTTGTGCACGTCTTTAGGAGTAATAGGAGTCAAATCAGCAGCAATGGCCCCCTCAGCAACAATAACAATAGTGGTTCTCTTACCTCTTTGTCTGTGTTTGGAAACAATCTCACACATTTGCTCTTCCCAGTTTTTAGAGGAAGAAGGCTTTTCCGGAATCAAAATGTAGTCTGCACAAGTGGCAATACCAGCCATCAACGCCAACCACCCACAGTTTCTACCCATGACTTCCACAACAAAAGCTCTTGAATGAGAATAGGCAGTGGCTTCAATGTAATCAATAGCAGTACAGATTCTGTCTAGGGAAGAGTAGGCACCAATGGTGGCATCAGTACTGGACATGTCGTTGTCAATAGACCCAACAGTCCCACAGATGTTCAAGTGCTCAAACTTGTCAAACTGTTCTTGAGAAATCCTGTTGTTGTCCAACAATTCTTTGATCAAAGAAGACCACTCGGATCTGAACAAGTCAGCACCGGTCAAAGACCCGTCCCCACCACAAACAATCAAGGCATCAACACCGGCCTCAATCAAGTGCTGGGCACCCAATAATCTACCCCATCTCTCCTTAAACTCCATGCATCTGGCAGTCCCAATATTGGTCCCACCGTCACTGGACCAACCCCTAACGTCTTCCCACGAGCACTCCTTGATGTATTCTGGACCACCTTTGACCAAACCTTCGTAACCTTCCATCACAACGTAGGCCTTGCAACCTTTCCAGATGGCTGTTCTAACAATGGCTCTAACGTTGGCATTCATCCCTGGAGCGTCCCCACCAGAGGTCATCACAGCAATAGCCTTTTGAGGTTTCCCAGAACTCTCTTTAGGTAAAAAGGGATAAGTACCCGAGGTGGCCACTTTGCTAGCCAAATCAGCAGTATCGGCTGTCATATTGTTTATTTGTTCTTGTTCTTGTTCTTGTTCTTGTTGTCTTGTGTATATATTCTAGTATATATACTCTATGGTTTTCGAGACTTTTTCTCTTCAATTTAAGATATCTACACCCAAGAGAGAACTAGTTAGTATATATAAGTATGTAATACATCTCATCAACAATGTATATATTACTTATTGGAATATATAATAATCATCAGAATATAGAATAATCGTATCACAATCTCTCTTACACTCTCTTACACTCTCTTACACTCTCTTATACTCCTTATATTCCCTAGACTCTCTCTTTTACGCAGTATGAAAATATATCATGATGTGATTTTTTCTTTTGTTTTTTGTTTTGTTGATGATTTCTTACTCTCACTCTCTCTGTCTCACAAATGTAAAAAATAAGAAAATTTAGGAAATTTAGAGTTTTGTCCTTTTTTTTGTCTCTCTCTCTTTCTTTGCGTTGGTCTGCATGTAATTCTATTAGAATTTCAAACAAAAAAAAAAAAAAACGACGGCAGAGTCTACTAAAAAAATACGTCAGAGAGTCTTGTAAAAAAAAAAAAAGTTGCATAAAAACCATAACAAAAACCATGTGATTCATGAAAAAAAAAAAAAAAAAAAAATGTTTATTTACAATAGCTCTACGTGTAAGACTAAGCAATTTCTTAGTCAATTACGTAAGCGTTTTTGCTAATTTTTTTAGTGGAATCTGGAATGCATACACACATTCGAAGTACACATCACATGACACATCACATGACACATCACATGACACGACATGTGATGTGATGCAGTAAAAAGTCTAATAGATTACAAGAGTATAAGAGTAGAAGAGTATAAGAGTGTGTTTAAACGACTTTGTATAACTATATACTTTAAAAGTTAAAGTATCAAGAGATCAAACAACAATGTTGTGTGGGACAATCTCAATGGAGTAGTTGTCTGGGTCTTTTACAAAAGCAATGTTTTTCATTTTACCCATGTTGAATTTTAGACCCCATTTGATTTCACTTTCAGAATAAGTAGAAGTGATCTCATCACAGAAGCTTTGAGGGTCGGTACAGGAAACACAGATGTGGCCAAACCCTTGTGGTTGGTCGTTCCCGTTGTGGTACTGGAACTCAGGGTCGTTTTCTGTGCCCCAGTTGTGGGTTGCCTCGACAATACCCTCTCTTGTTCTTCTTGGTGTCTTGTCTTCATTTGGTGTATTCTCAGAAGACCTTTCATCCTCGTTGTTGTAGCCAAAAAAGTAGACGGAAAACTTGGCATTCTCGTGGTGTTTGGTCTCTAGCAAGGACATCCCCAAGACGTTGGTGTAGAAGTCGACGGTTCTCTTAGGGTCTTTGACTCTAAGCATCGTGTGGTTGAACTTGTATCCCAAGTCCTTTGTGACTTTAGGTTCTCCTTCTTCAGCGTGTGCAGCTCTGTTCCCGTAACACACCAACTCGATCCAGTAGTGGTCTGGGTCGTAGACAAACGCAATGTCCTTTTGTCTGCCGTCCACTAGTCTTTTTTTGAATTCTACTCCAAGAGACTCCAATCTCGCACACTCGGCATCAATGTCGAAACAGGTGAACGCCAAGTGGCCAAACCCTCTGTGTGGCTCGACGTTCCCGTTGTTGATTTGGTACTCTGGGTCACTTTCAGTTCCATAGTTGTGGGTCAACTCTAAGATCCCGGATTTACTGAACACATTGGACTCGTTTTTAGGAGACTCGGTGTTGGGGAACCCCAAGAAGTACAAGTCAAATTTCATCTCGGGGAACTTCTTGTGGGATAACAATTGCATCCCAAAGGCTTCTGTGTAGAATTTAACCGACTTGGCTGGGTCCTTGACTCTTAAACAGGTGTGGTTCATAGTCATTTTCTGACTAATCTTGGTTGCTTCAACAATCTTGTGTCTGTACATCTCTTGTTTGTTTCTTTGGTTTAGTTTTTAGTTATTTCCGTTTAACATACTAGAGACTATTTGTAATCTGTTAGCTAATAATTAATCCCCTGTTTATATATAAAATGGTTTGTATGGAATCACAGGGGACAGGGGGAGAAAAAAACCCTCAAAGTTGAAAAGTTGAAAAACACGCTCTTATATTGCGCAGTCCTCTATTTTTTCTGTCTATGTCTACGCTAAGACAAAGGAACATCTTGTGAAGCAGCTCTTCTTTATAAACGGGGATATAGCCTTTAGGAAACTTTTTGAACTAAGTATTGTGTATTATAAACAGTAATATATAAAGAATAAATATAGACAAGTTGATAAAGTAGACCACGGATTACAGTATTAAAAAAAACTCTTCAAACAACAATGTTGTGAGGAATAATTTCAATGGAGTAGTTGTCTGGGTCTTTCAAAAAGGCAATGTTTTTCATCTTACCCATGTTGAATTTTAGACCCCATTTGATTTCACTTTCAGTGTAATTGGTGGTAATCTCATCACAGAAGCTTTGAGGGTCGGTGCAAGAGACACAGATGTGACCAAACCCTTGTGGTTGATCGTTCCCGTTGTGGTACTGGAACTCAGGGTCGTTTTCCGTGCCCCAGTTGTGGATGGCCTCGACTAGGCCCTCTCTAGTTCTTCTTGGCTTTTTCTCTGTTTCTGTAGAGTCTGCGGTCAAATCTTCGTAGCCAAAGTAGTAGATGGAGAACTTGGCTGCTTCACGGTGTGTAGTGTGAAGTAAGGACATGCCCAGGACGTTGGTGTAGAAGGCGACAGTTTTTTTAGGATCTTTAACTCTAAGCATTGTGTGGTTGAATTTGTACCCCAAGTCCTTTGTGACCATAGGTTCTTTGTCCTTGGCATGGTTGGCCCTGTTCCCGTACCCGATCAACTCGATCCAGTACATGTCTGGGTCGTAAACAAACGCAATGTCCTTCTTGCCACCTTCACCAAACTTCTTTTGGAACTGGACCCCCAAGGACTCCAATCTCGCACACTCGGTAGCAATGTCATAGCAGTTGAATGACAAATGCCCGAACCCTCTGTGAGGTTCGACGTTCCCGTTGTTGATTTGGTATTCTGGGTCGTTTTCGGTCCCGTAGTTGTGGGTCAATTCTAGGATCCCAGATTTACTAAAAATATTGGACTCGTCTTTAGGAGATTCTGGGTCTTGGAACCCCAAAAAGTACAAGTCGAACTTCATTTCAGGAAACTTCTTGTGGGATAACAATTGCATCCCGAAAGCCTCGGTGTAGAACTTGACTGATCTTAGAGGATCCTTGACTCTCAAACAGGTGTGGTTCATAGTCATTTTCTGACTACTCTTGGTAGCTTCAACAATCTTGTGGGCGTACATCTCTTGGCTGCTGTGTGTTTTTTGTTTTCTTTTCACTATTTGCAGAATGCATAGAGTAATTGACCTACTCACTGTAATAATACAGAAGGTGTACATACTCTGTCCAGACGGGACAGGAGCTAGAAGAATTCTCTGTTTAGAAAAAAAAAAACCCCCCCAACTGGGGTCTGCGTGTGTTTGACTGGGATATACACCAAACATATTACAAATGGAAAGAAAGTACATACATAGTTTAAACAAAAGAAGCAAAGGAAAGATCAGTACAGCTGAGGACACATCTCGTGAAGCCACTCCTCTTCATACACGGGGATACAGTCTTTGACAAACTCTTTAGAAGTTCTTAATAATTGCTGATACAACAATATCTTGTATGGCTTGTTCATGGTCTTTTGGGCATATTGTCTTTTCATTATGAAGCACGACGGATGTATGAAAACCGGGGGACCACTGGCACTACTACTCCCGCTTCCAAGAGTAGTCGATGACAACTTGTAGCTGCCGTTTTTCCCCAACCTCACTATATTGTTAGGGAACCCGGCAATAAAGCTCTTTGCAATTTTATTCTCCAAACTAACACTCGTAGTATTCAGCTTAGCAGAACTATTCAAGGCAAAAAGGCCCTGCCTCTCACAAAGGTTTTTAAACTGTAGGTAAATCCTCTTGACCCTCTGTAACGTTTTGAATTGCAACTTGTTTTCCCGGCACCATTTTTTGGAAAAATTGTTTTTCTCCCAGATACTGTAGATGTAGTAGTAAAGCATGTGGTCGCTGTTGAATTTTGGTTTTTGATTCAACTCAAAATTGTTCAAGATCTCCAAAGAAGACTTTGAGTCTCCAACATCGTCAAACAAAGACTGGGTCTCGTGCAACATGGAAACAACTTTCAATGCCTCGTCCAAACACCCAAATTTGAAACTAGCAATCATCATTACTTTCACAAAGTTAGGTTCACACGGCATAGAGTTCATGATCTTCCCCAACTTGGTGATCTCACCTCTGGAGTTCAACGCTCCCAATAGATACAAGTTGTCAAGCGCAGCTGCTATAGCCTTCACCGCGGGCTTGTCCAAAAGATCAAATTTCAACAAGTCCTTCACCCCTAAGGAGATCAATAACAACACGACACTTGACAAACTGGTCCGCTTGATCACGGGCTCAGGCAACTCTTCCATCTCGTTGTAGTAAACCTCCTTGGGGAAAATCCGGAAACAGTCCCCAGCAGCAGTTCTCCCGGCTCTCCCGGCCCTTTGGTTCACCGAGGCCTTCGAGCACTGTTCTACAACTAACTCGCTCATTCCAGTCAGAGCGTTGTAATGTTTCACTTTCACAAACCCGGGATCAACCACATACCTGATCCCATCGATGGTCAACGATGTTTCTGCAATGTTTGTTGCCAAGACAACTTTCCGATGGTTCACAGGTGTCTTTTGGAAAATCTCCAATTGTTGTTCGTTTGACAAGTTTGCGTAGATTGGCGTCACAAGAAGATTGGAGATTTCCAACTTGTCGCAAATCTCCAGCAACGACTTCTGCACCAACTCGATCTCGTCCTGACCTGTAAGAAACACCAAGATGTCACCAACGCACTCTTTGGTCTGTGACATGTGTATTTGAAACACCGTCGTGATACACGCCTGAATATAGTTTGCCTCAGGTTGCAACGTGTAATGTACAGTCACGGGGAAGGTCTTGCCCGGGATCTGGAAAATAGGCGCGTCGTTAAAATACTCTGAAAACTTTATAGAATTAATCGTCGCAGAGGAGATAATAATCTTGGTCTTCGACTCAGATTCTGTGTGCAAAATTCTTTCCTTGATCAACCCCATTAGAATGTCGGTGGCCAACGTCCGCTCGTGTGCCTCATCAATCATGATGCAGTCGTACTCAGACAACTCGCCGCTCGACACAAACTCTCTCAAAAGCATACCATCCGTCATGTACTTCAACCTCGTTTTCAAACCATTGCTTTTGTCATCAAACCTCACACTGTACCCAACCTCCTGGCCCAACGCGACTCCAGCCTCCTCTGCAACCCTCGTGGCCACAGACGTCGCTGCCACCCTTCTCGGCTGTGTGACTGCCACTCTATAATTCAACTCTGTCATTAAGTACTGCGGTAACTGTGTCGTTTTACCAGACCCAGTCTCACCGACTATGATCAGGACCTGGTGGTCTTGCACAGCTTGCAAAAGCTCTTGCTTGTATTTGGATATTGGTAAAGTCACCGTCTCTTTGTTTTCCTCCTCTTCCTCCTCCGCATCCTCTTTATCAGAAACGGTGTCCATGGTCCCATCATCATAATCCACATGCACGTTCTCGTCAAAGACAAACTCATACTCGTCTGCCCCTTCAACAAATATATCATCGGGATTGAAACTCGAAACAGTTTCGCCGTTACCACTTCCCTCTTGTCCTTTTGGAGCACTACTGTTGACAAAAGCCTGTTTCAACTGGTTATTTTCCCATACACCCTGTTTCGTCTGATTCTTGCTCTTTACCACTTGTCCTCTATTGGCATGGTCATTAAAACGTCCAGTATCTCTCTTGTGATGTGTCTTGTAGTTTTCACGATACCCCTTGGTATTCTCATTCGTAGTAGCCGCGTTCTTCGCCTGGTAATTGTATCTCCTGTCACTCATATCAATCCGCCTGATCTATTGGGTCTATTCCTTGTTTATACTTGACAAACAAAGTGTTGTTTATTATCACTAGCATGTTAAGAATACCCCATTCTCTATTCACCATTCATCTAATGTATCTACAGACCACGTATTAAACCAAGACTCACAACCCGCACACACTTTATAGACGCAGTACCGTCACAACTTTTTGATTTCTTAGAAATTGCCCTGAAAAAAAATTTATATCCAACGGAGATAGCATGTTTTTTTTTTTTTTGATTTTCTCTTTTGGTTTTAACGTTTCTTTTTTTTTTTTTTTTGTTGCTTTTCTTTTACTCGAAGTAAAACATTGCTTTACTTAATTGAAGAACAGACAGGGCAGGTTGTAGGAAGGTGAACTAATTTTTTTTCATAATTTTCCAAATATCACCTTCGATGAGATTGTGTCTAAGATTAAAACTTACTATGTTCGAGTGAATTTGTATAAAACATATATCTAATGAGTTATCGATCTAGATTTTAAAAAAGTGTCAAGTTTTTGTTGTTGTAGTTCCAGTTGAAGATAAGATAACAAATGCTTTCTTAAATTTTGAAAATTTGTTGACAGGTGATTTTATCTATCTGTAACGTACTCCTGGATATAAAAGAAAAGGGCTAAAAATATTCTCTTTTGAATTTACACTTGATCACTCAGTATGTTTATGTTGGACCCTTTAACATTCTTTCTGTACTGACTCTGTAAAGTTTCTTAATAGATAACAAAGAAAGAGAAGTTCGACCGCGAATCATCATCAAAAAAAGCTTAACAACCAGCAGCATTATTTTTTAAAAGAAATCCTATACTTTTCTAAAAGCCTTTCGTCTTCGTTTCTTTTTTTCCGTTTTATTGTTCGACACAAACTAGCATAATCAACATCTGATAACAACAACACATCACAGCATCCCCTTCAAAAAAAAAAACAATGAACAGATATCAAGAACCTTACATCATCGGTGTTGGTGGTCCATCCGGGTCCGGTAAGACCTCTGTTGCCTCCTGCATTGTCAAAGAGATCAACTCTCCAAATACGGTGTTGATTGCTATGGACAATTTCTACAATCCTTTGAATGAAGAAGAACATAATCTTGCTATGGAAAACAATTTTGATTTCGACAAGCCAGAGGCCATCGACATGGAGAGTATATACCAGTGTTTGGTCGACTTGAAAAAAGGGTTGAAAGTCGACATCCCAGTCTACTCTTTCACCGAGCACAACAGAGTTCCAAACGAAAAAATCACTATTGAAAACGCACACATCATCGTTTTGGAAGGGATCTATGCCTTGTACGACCCGAAGATCTTGGACTTGATGGACTTGAAAATATACGTCGACGCCGACCTGGACATCTGCTTGGCCAGAAGATTGACCAGAGACATCATCAGCAGGGGCAGAGACCTAGACGGGTGTTTGAAACAGTGGACCAAATTCGTCAAGCCGGACGCAGACAAGTTCGTCAGACCAACCATGAAGACTGCCGACGTCATCATTCCGAATTTCGACGACCAAAACAACGCTGGTATCAGGGTTTTGATTTCCCATCTGAAAAACAAACTGGACGAGAAATCAAAAATCACCGTCGAGGAGTAAAAGAATGACTGAAAGTAATCTTCAAGTATTATCACATCTCATCCACATACCCAGTCAGAATAGAAAAATTTATTACACATATGTGTATACTGAAATATACATGTGAAAAAAAGTAATTGTATATATATATATATCTGAATGTATAACTAATAAAAAGTAAAATGTATCACAGACCTACTAGTAGCCAACGAATTTCATCAAGGCATAACCCACGGTGACGATGACAAAGTATGTCCATAGCGTTGCAGGGACACCTCTGGTGATGAAGTTCCCCACAGTCAAGTATCTTTCGCCGAAATCGTCCACTAGAGAGATCCCGCATAAGTTAGGGAACCCAGACGTTGGAAGGGCCATTGCGCCTGAACACAAGAACGCGGTAAGCATGACCAACAAGTTTGAGTGTTTGATGTCTCCTGGCAAGTTGTCGCCGATCTCCTTCATCAACGGAGCAATGATCATGGCAGCAACAGTGTGCGACACAAAGGTGGCGATGACGATGATGATCAACCCGAAAGAAATCACGATGACAAAGATCGGCTGGTCCTCGACCATCGACTTGATGTGTGTGGCAATGGTCACTAGCAACCCGGAATTGATCACTGCTTTCCCCAAAGTTGTCCCTCCCATCGCCAAAACCACGATGGTCCATAGGAAATTGTTAAAATCCTCACCTGTCAACAACCCTGTCCCAAACAACAGCACCATGGGCAAGATGGAAATGATCCCCATTTCCCCGAAAAAGTTCTTCAAGTTGTTTGCCAAACACCACAAAACAATGGTCACGGAGGTGACTGCGACAATGTACCACTGTTTCAACGTGAACGGGTCTGAGACCGGGTGGATTTTCAAAATCTTGACGTTTGAGTCTATGGGGAAACTTAGTAGCAATATGACCCAGATACCAAGGACACACAAGATCGAGACTGGGATCGCAACAATGAACCACGTGCTCCAAGATGGAGTTGGGTCCATCATCCCAATGGAAATGATATTCTGAGGGGACGCAATCGGAGAGGACATCCCGCCGACGTTGGACGCCAAGGCGATACCCAAGATCAACGATTTTGCGTAGTTGCAGTTCTTAGGCAACGTTCTTAGTAAGGGCTGGATGATGGAGTAGCATAGCACTGGAGCAGCCACGTTGGACACCCACATCGACGCGAACAACGCAACAAACATGTTTGCTAGCAAAATCACTTTCGGGTTTGTCCCCGCACTGGACAAGATATGTGTGCTGATTGTCTTCGCGATGTTGTATTTGCTTAATGCCGCGGCCAAAGTGAACCCACCTAGCAACAACATGATGACTGAGTTCCACATGGTGCTCAAGATGTACTGACTTGCCTCGACGGGCGTGTACGGGATGTTTGTTTCTTGGTTTTTCAAGATAGGAAGGAAAACAATCAAAAAGGGAATCATCAACGCAGTGACGAACAACGGCAACGTTTCTGTTGCCCACAACAGAGCAGAAAAGACCAAAACAACAAAACAATTTCTTTGCTCAACGTCGTCAAACCAGGGTGTCGACAGGAAAAACAGCGACGAGATCCCGAGAATGACCAAGAACTTGGTTAGGTTCGAAGAAACAATCAGACTGACCACGTGTCTTGGCTTTAGTTTCATCAAGTCAGAAAAATACTCAATGTGCGGCATGACACCTGCACTCATCGCCAGGTCGTTCCCCTGCGCGCCTTCCAACCGGTACTTGTGTGACTCACCGGAATGCATGGACCCGTGTGTGTTCTGGGTGTTGATTCCGTCGTGAGCAGTGTGGGAAGACGTGCCATTGCTGTTCATGTTGTTATTAGCCGAGGCTAGTCTCTGCTTGTTGACTTTGATAGACTGTACTTTTCTTTCCAAGTTCATCATGTCTTTCCAAACGGTGTTTCTTTCCCAAACAACGTGTTCTCTTAGGTGTAAGTTCAACTCCTTTTCAGCTTCCACCAACTGGATCTGCGAGATGTTTGCAAACATTTTCATGATCTGCAATATCAAGTTCTCAATGTTCAACTTTGTATCTTCTTCAAAAACATGGTACGCACTGATTCTTTCCAAGTAGTCCTTCTTGATTCTTGTTTCCAAACTCTTGTCGAACTTCTTGCAAATCTTGGAAAACCCAGTGTAGTTCAACTCAAGAAAACACTTCAACTCGTTCGTGTGTGTGAACAAAGAGATGATCCTTCTTTTCAAAGTAATCCTCTGTTCCAAGTATAGTTGCGACTCGTTCCCCGTGGTCATGATCGACAGGTTGTTGTTACTTTTCGTCTTTGTAATGGCCATTGCTGGTGCTGCCAACATATCATGCACAGAGGAGAAGATCCTGTTCACTACTCCCCCACCATGACTTCTCCTCTCCTTCGTATCACTCAAACGACTAGTGTTGTCATACGAATCCTCGTTGCAGTACGCATAGTTGTCGTTCATGTCAGGATACTCCCTGATCTCGTTCCCAGCCTCCTCTATAGACCCCTGGACAGACTCCATATCAGCCACTCTTCTTGTGGGAGAAGAATTAGATCTGGGTCTCCCCTGTGTATCCCTCTGAGTAGTACTATCATTACCACTAATATTATCCACATCATTGTGTGCACTCTCTAGAGGATTCGCTTCAACAAACCTGTTTGAATCACAAAACTGAACATACTCGTTGTAGTCCTCAACCAAATCATCAAAGGTCATGTAGATCAGCTCTTCTTGTATATGATAGAACTTGTCTATCTTGACCAACTCCTTGTCCAAAGCAGCAAGGAAAATATCCACTGGCCTAAACTTTTTCCCCGGGTGACTCTGAGACCCATACGTACTAATACCATTAGTAGTCGTGGTAGTGGTGGTGTTGTGGGCAGGTAGCAGTGGAACATCCTCTTCCTCGTTGTTATTAGTAGTGGTAGTAGTAGCACTCTCAGGAGGAGTACTCTTGTGGTACAACTGTTCAGTCTGTAGAGTATAAATCAATTTTTTCAACTGGGAGTATGAAATATACTTGTTACTCCATTCAGGGACAGCATTGAACTGTAGAGAGTGTGAGAATTTCATACTTCTTTGACCTGTTGTCTTCTTTTTCTCTTACTGTCTTGTTGTCTTGTCTTATCTATAGATATATATATATAATACGCTTAGCTTTCTATAAAACACAGATCAAACAATGTGTATAAATCATTTCAAGAGTCATAAAGGAGTCTTTCTAAAAACTTTTCAAGAATCTTTCCAATCATTTCTTTCTCTCTCTCTCTCTCTCTCTCTCTGTAAGTCTAAGTAAAGTGACTGGAAGTTTACCAATAAGGAATTAGCAATAGACTTTTCTTGACTTAAAACAAAAGTAGTAAGTAGTACACCTTAAAAAACACCGTAGTCACATATCTCTCTCCACTCTCTCTACGTATTAAAAGAAAGAGTGATTATAAAAAAAAAAAAAAAAAAACAATAATAACAAAATAAGAGCCACGTGCTGTTTTTCTATCTCTGTCTTTATCTTTCTCTTTCTGTATTCTCTCTTCTTGGCTTTTTTGTAGGTGTTCATCAAATCACGTGTATAAAAAAAAGATCAGTCACGTGATATGAGTGTACACGCTAGTCACTTACCCTGTTTGTTCAAACAAACACATCACGTGATTTTTTGTAAACGGGTGTGTGTGGGTGTCGGATCTCTCTTTTTTTTTACTTTTTACTTTGGTGTTTTAACCCATACACCCACGTATACTTTTTTTCTCTTTGTTTTTCTTTTCTTTTCTTTTTCATAATGTTTTAAATGATGCATTGATTACTATTCAAAGAGAGATCTGCTTGTTTTTCTGTGTTGATTACATACAAATTGGTGTTTTTTTGTTTTTTGCTGTTCTTGTTTGTTTTACTTTCGTCCTTAATATAAGTTTATATAGGGATTTATTTATAATTAAGGGTTATGAACTTACTTTACTACTGTGGACACTGACTGTCTAATATTAAGTCTAGAGAGTAGAACTTAGTAGTACGATGTACTAATTGATGTCATTAAGACAAAGGGGGGGGAACTTAAAAAGGAGAAGAAGAAGGAGGCTACGAGAAAAAGAGATAAGAACAGAAAATGTGTGGTGATTTTCTTGTGTTCTTCTTCTTCTTTCCCCCCGCATTTTATTTGTGATATGTAATTACCATATATTTTGATTGTGTAGTCATATATAGGGATATCACAGGGATAACAGCAATTTTTTAAAAAAGAAAGAAAGAATATCAACAATTGTGATATAATTAAACTAAATTGTGATAGTCCTCCTATTAAGAGAAGCGGATAAGGGAAGATAAGAGGGGGAAGATAAAAAATAGAAAAAAATTAAAGGGAACTTTCCTATTGTCTAATTGTCTTGTCGTATTGTTATTCTAGCGGTGACATCATTTCTATAATCAATCGATGTTGTACTATATTATACGGGGAATACATAGAATAGATAGAGTTCATATAGTAATGTGATCTGATATTGTATAATTACAGTGGAAAATAATTAGATAGTCTTATCTTTTTATATATATACATAAAACAAGAAATTATACTGTTTCAAAGAAAAGCAAGACTTTGTATATATATCTATTATATATATAAGTAGACTACTACAGGGTATGGATGGATGGTATAGTTAGTTTTGTCCCAGTATTATAGACACTCCTAAGTAAAGCACACAAGAGAAAAAAAAAATATCAAAAAATACAAAAGATAATGAGTACAACTTCTTTACAGCAATGTTTTTATAATCACTCGGGATACTCGTATCCCATTGAGGCCAAGATTACCCTGATGAAGAGTCATCATGGTGGTGATGTTGATCAACAACAACAACACTTGGAGTATACGGATGGAGGAGTATTGGACAGTAATGGGATGGGTATGCTAACTCTTGATACAGTGAGTAATCGTAATAGTAATAGCATGGGGAGTCCTGCTAGTCGCAGAAACAGTAATAGTAGTAGATACAGTAGTAACACTACTAGTACCACGAGTAGTCCAACTAGTAAGGAGTCTAAGGGAAACAGAAGAAGATCATCGACTATTGACTTGTATATTGACAAGGAGCTGGTGGACGGGTACGATAAGCAAGGCATACAGGAGTCGTTGTGTCAGTGCTATCACTGTACTCCAGTGAACTCATTGGAGACAGCTATGGGGGACAGAGAAGACCGCGATGATGAGATTACTACCAACACAAGTATTGTTGACTCTCGTAGAGACAGTGTGCGCGACTCTATTAGTATAAACACACCTTGTAAAAGACACCACCACAGAAGAAGTTCAGTATGCATCAAATTTAAAAAAATTGACGACAATGACAGTGACAGTGAATATAGTCAAGCACGTGACTTGGTAAGAAATGAAGTCAAGCTGAATTTTAACGATCCCTTTATGCAAAAATGATAAATATACTGGGTGTATATTTGTATGTAAATATATAGTGTGTTTATGGTTTTATATATAAGGTATTATGCTTGTTGGATGAATGACTTATAATGGTCCTCAGTGGTTATGTGAGGTATATTCCTGTCAGAAAGAGAAGTTGTGGACCCAATGTATGGATGTACTCTTAGTGGTAGAATAGGGGATTGTAATGAAGGTAGAAACTTTAGACTATTTGGATTTATGTGGTCTTCTTTAGTATTAGTAGAACTAGAGGAAGATGCTAGAGAGTAAGACGATGATGAGTTGCTTATCTTGGTAGAATCAGTAGGTGTAGTAGACTCAACTTCTAAAGAGATCATAAGTTCAGAGTTTGGTTGGAAAACGTCATCTGGTATGGTTGATTTATTATTTCCATATGTAGAATTCTCAATAGAATGAGCATCAATTTCTCTGTCTAAAGCGTCACAAGGTGTTAGTTTTTGGACTAATTGCTGATCATGACCAGTTTCCACTCGTTTATCTAGAAAAATAACCATATGCTTGCAATTCCCAATCTTGTGTTTAAAATCTAACAACATTGTGTTTATCAGTTTCTTATTTAGTAAGTCAAATTTTAATACTTGTATTAACCACCTGTTTAAAATTAACTTGTCAACAGATAAAGGAGACGTTTCTTCAATGTCATCGTATATTTTGTTGTCTTCCTGTTTAGATCCATTCAGTGTGAAAGATTGCATGAAAACATTGTCATTTTCGAAATTTAAATCAATCCAGTCGGCAACTCTGTACTGACTGTCTTCACTAAATAATTTGTTTCTTAAATCAATAGATTTTCCAAATTGAACACTATTTTCCACAGTTTTGAATTTGATATTTTCTAGTAAGTTATTGTCACTGTTATACAGTTTGTCAATAATGGATAACAATACAGTTGACTCTTTAGTAATCAATTTAGAATAAAATTTTGAAGGATATTTATTCAACATTTCCAAGAACTTGGTTTCTTCACTGTTGAAAATAGAATCACCATTGAATTTTTTGTTTTCTGCCAGTATGCTACATCTTAAAAACATGTTTTCAAATAAAGATTTTTCATCAGTATTTAAAATTTCTAGTGTTTGGGGAATAGATAAACATAAAACATCATCGGAACCACCATTTTTCATTAATGCTTTATTATTTTTGGAACTCATTGGATAATTCTTTAATATTTCAAAATAATCAACAATATAAAAATCTGTCAATTTTTTATCATCATATAAGCTTCTCAAATAACTAGTGAAAATATGGAATGTTGCATTTCCATGTTTGACACTAATTTTAGACCATTCTATAATGTTATCCAAGGGACCTGCTCCAGTAATGTTGAAACAAATAGCAGACATACAATAAACCCAGTTAATCAATTTGGATTTCTCCTCATGGAATAAATTAACAGTGACAAAATAACATAAAAATTCAAAAAATTCAAAACACACACATGTGTAATCGTGGTCTGGTAAACAGTCTGGAATTTTTTTATAGAAAACATCAAGTGGGAAATTAGATCTTTGTTCCAATATGGAAAATTTTGAATATGAATCCCATGGAACTATTCCAAGAGGGAACTTACTCCAAATTAAAATCATACTGACCAACATTTCATAAACGTCATCTTTGTAAAGTTCTTTTAGTTTTTTAGATAGAAACTCGCCTTGTAATGTGCAGCCATCCCAAGGGAACAATGTTTTAATCTTTTTGCTAGTATTCCTGTATTGTTCTGAATCAATTGAGAACACATTGTTGGTTTCACTGGTGGATAGCCCAGTCCAAAGATTTAACACTCTATCATTATTCCCTGTATAATTATCTTTAAACAACATTGACAGGTAATGAATTATGTACCTGCATGATGTCGAATTAAACCCATCTGGTTTATCAAAAATATTAAACGAGGCATCACACAACACGTTTTCATCTACAGGGCCAACATAAACACTAGAATCATACACATAAAATTGGCTTGTATATTTTCTATTAACAGTAGCTTGATATATTAACTCTTGGTGATTAAGATCAATGGAAGGTGATAAGTCTTCTCTGCTGAACCCAGGAATAGGCTTGGCATCAAAAAACTCAAGCTCATTGACTTTACCATCAAAGTCTGGAGTGTCCACATCAAGAAGATTTTCATTCACTGCATTATTATATTCTCTAAACTTCATTTTTTGATTATCCTTCAAATTGCCGTCAATATTTCTTGTTGGCATAGTTTTTGACCTAATCACTTTTTTTGATGCAGCGTCGCCGACACGCTTGTGTTCTTTGGGTGATGTTTTAGATTTGGAGCTTAAAACCCCATTTAAAGGGCCCATGGAAAACCTATTTATAATGCTTTTATATGTACGCTTCATGCTTGGTACATTTAATAATTTTACTTGCTTTTTGGGTGGTTTTTATGATTTTTCAAAATACCCTTCCTCTATCAATCATTGTTCCAAAAATCCATCACCATACCCAATCTTAATTATTGGGAACTCTTATATACGAAATATAAAATCACTCTTCATTATCATTGTAAAAATATACGCAAAGTAGCCTATTCATTATCTGCACACTTTTTTTTGATTTTCTTTTACTGCATTTTTGAATCAATTTCCAATCAAAATTACAATTAGGATTCTAAGGTGACTATTCTGAAACAATCTTAAAACTATGCTTTCATCATCTGACACTGACCTGGTACAGTAGAAAATTATAACCGAACAATTAAGTAGTCCGCGCATGTACTTTCGGAAACCAAAAAAACTAAAAACCGACAGTTTTTTTTTGTTGAGAAAAATGATTTTAAAAAGAAATGTTTAAAATTCGATGATGTAGTGACAGATCTTATTCTGATCATCCAAATAAGACAAAACCCAAAAAATTCCAAAAACAAAAATGGTCGTTTATGCAGGAAAATTATGTTTGGCTCCTATGGTTAGAGCAGGTGAGATGCCAACCAGACTTTTGGCTTTGAAACACGGTGCAGACTTGGTTTGGTCACCAGAAATCATTGATAAAAAACTGGTTCAATGTAGAAGAGTTGTCAATGAAAAATTAAACACAGTTGATTTCATGGCTCCTTCAAATAACTCCAAAGAATATAAAGAGCAAGTGGTTTTTAGAGTTTATCCAAAGGAAGAAACAGGTAAATTGATTTTTCAAATGGGGACTTCCACGCCGAGTATAGCTGTTGAAGCTGCTTTGAAAGTCATTAACGACGTTTCAGGTATTGATGTCAACGCAGGATGTCCTAAGCATTTCTCTGTTCATTCAGGTATGGGTGCTGCTCTATTGAAAACTCCGGAATTATTATGTACTATCTTGACAGAACTAGTAGAAAAGGTTGGAAAACCAAATGAAAAGCCAATCAGTGTTAAAATCAGAATTTTAGATGATGAAACTAGTACCTTGGGATTGGTTGAAAAATTGGTACAAACAGGTATTAGCAACTTGACTGTTCATTGTAGAACCACTCCTATGAGAAACAGAGAAGCTCCAATTAGAGACTACTTACCTTCAATCTACCAAATTTGTACTAAAAACAATGTTAGTTTGGTCATGAATGGGGGTATGAAAAATAAAAAAGACTTTTTAAGTACAAGAGAAAGACTGGGGTTGAGTGATTCTATTGGTGGGATGTTTGCTGAAGCAGCTGAAGAAAACCCAACAATTTTCAAAGACAAACCTTTAGGCTGGGTTGAAGTCATGAAAAACTACATGGATATCGCCAGACATTTTGATCATCCATATAGCAATGTTAAATACATGATGACAAGAATAATACCTGGCAAAGAAAAGCTTCACAAAGTCTTCTCTCAATCTAAATCTATGGACGAAATTGACCATGTCATTGAAAACTGGGTCGACAAAGAAACAGGTGCTTGTGATTTAAAACCAATTCACGAATACATGAATGGATTGAGATCTAATGAAAAAAGGATCAAACAAGAAGAAGCCAACAAAAAGCAACAAGAACAAAGGGAAAAGGATAAACAAAATGCTCAAAATAAAAGAAAACTTGATGCTGATTTAAAATCAGAAGTTGATGCGGAAAATAAAAAAGTTAAAGTCTAATTTTCAAGAAACATTTGTATATCTTTCTATGTGAAACTATAAGAGATTTGTTATAAATTTTTTTTTTTTTAAAAACTGTTAATATATAATTTAATATACAATCAAGGTATAGAAAATAAAACAAGTACATATACATAATTAATTCTTTCTTTCAAGAAAATAATATCAATAAAAAATAATCGGCAGACTAAAATATGATCTTCAAGTTAACATAATAACAAGCAAACAAACAAACCTGAAAATTGCATATAGTATCCATCATGACATTTTTTACTGTGTAAATTATTTTCAATGTGTGAGGTTATCGTAAATCTTTAGCAAGGGAAATTGATCATAATTCAATAAACAGTAGTTTATTTCAAACTGTTTAATAATTTTTCTTTATCATCACCAGATAACAATTTCAAAACTTCGGATAAACCAGCGATAGCGTTGTCGTGATCGGTTCTCAAAGATTTAGCTAATGTTTGAGCAAAAGCTTCAACTTTCAAGGATTTCAAACTATCTTCAACAATTTGATGATTTTCTTCAATCCAAGAAGCAACTTGAGAGTCATTCTCTTGATCAACAGAAGATGGGTACCAAGATCTGATTCTAGAAATCATTTCTAATCTAGATGCATTTGGTAATTGTTGAGCCAATCTTCTGCACAAGTATTCTTCGTTCAATCTTCTTCTCAATCTCCAGAAAAAGAATCTTCTGGCATTGGCCCATTCCAATTCTTTTCTGATGACACCTTTAGCAAGCATTCTTCCGGTTCTGTCATGCAAGTCAGCAAATTGAACGGTGATTTGGTGGTAAATTGGCAACAAAACTTTTTCTCTAGCAGCCAATTTCTTAGAGATATCTTCTTTTTCTTCAGCAGTCAAATCGGCTTGGGCCAATTTTTCTTTCAACTCTTTGTAGGTTGGGTCCAATCTGGCCATAGTACCTAACAGTTTTTCTCTTCTGTATTTAATACCAACCATACCTTCTGGTTCCATAACACCTGCACGAGCTTCAACATCAGCGTACATTTCCATGTGATCAGCATTGATTGTTGGATCAACAACGACCCAAGAACCACCTCTCAATTCACCAGTTGGTGGAATGTAAGTGAAAATTGGTTGTTTGTAATCAACCAAAGCATCAACGATAAAGGAACCGTATTTCAAAACTTCGTTGTACATGTCTCTTTGACCACCTGAGAAACCTCTCCAGTTAGCTAAAATCATCAATGGCAATTGTTCACCATAGTTGAAATCGTTAATAGCTTGGGCGGTTTTGAAAGCAGAATTTGGATACCAAACTTGACCAGCTTCTTGGATTTTAGATTCAGTAGAATCTGGGTTTGCTGGATCGGCTGGGATCAAGTTTTCAACCATTCTGGTTTCAACAGAAATAACACCCATTGGAATACCACCTAATCTGGCTCTACCAACAACAACACCTTTAGCCCAACCAGACAAAGTTTCTTGGAAGGAGCCTTTATCGAATAAACCATATTCAAACTCGCCGTCTTCAGCAACTCTACCTTCAATCATGTTTCTAACATCGTACGGTTGTTTTGGAACAGGAGTAAAGTCAACATTTCTGTCCCAGTTGTCTTCAGATTCTAAAATTGGAACAGGCATGTCTCTTTTAGCTGGAACATATGATAACCAATCAATGATTTTTTCAATACCAGCCAAATCATCTTGAGCAGTCAAATGAGAAACACCGTTGTTGTACATGATTTGAGTACCACCTAATTGTAAGTTAGAGGAATAAACTTCTCTACCCAACAATTTGTTGATAGCTGGGGCACCAGTTAAAATAATTGGTTGACCTTCAACTTGGATAGCTCTTTGACCTAATCTAACCAAATAAGCACCAATACCAACAGATCTACAAGAGACCAATGTGATGGTGAAAATATCTTTGTAAGCTCTAGATGTAGCACCGGCAATCAAACCAGAACCTTTCAAACATTCGACACCCAAACCATCTTCAGCACCAATGACAGCTTTAATGACGTTTCTCTTTTCACCTTTAACAACGATTTGTTCAGTAACGACATTGTTGTCTTTTCCTTCTTTTTTCAATTGTTCTAGACCTTCGTCAGATAAGAATAAGTATTCAAAACCTTTGTTTGGATCAGCTTCATCATTCCAAGCAACTTCGAACAATGGAACCAATTCTTCAGCAATACCAATTCTAGCACCAGAGTTAGCAGACAAGTAAATTCTTGGAATACCGAATTTTCTAGCATATTCAGTAACCTTGTTGAAAAATTCGTCTTCTTTTGGACCAAAGGAACCAATCTTAAATGTGATATCGTTAGCAACAACAACAAATTGTCTACCTCTTGGGTATTCTGGAGTTCTGGCGGTAATTTTGAAAGCAACCATACCAATAGTATTGGCACCGGCTTCTCTTTCAACTTCAGCTAAGTCACCATTTTCATCTTCAATCAATTCGTTAGAAATGAAATAACTGTCCATAACTTTAGTTTTTGGAGAGTGTTTTTTCCAAGCAGATACAACAGCTTGTTTGAACAATTCTGGGAAATCGTAAACATAAGTAGTACCCATCAAATGAGCCTTGTACCTCTTTGGTTGTAACCATTCTTTAACAGGATATGGAGTAGAGATTGGTCTCAAGTGCATAGCACCTGGTTTACCTAAAGATTTGAAAACCCAAACGCCTTCAGCATTTTTAACTTCTGTGTACAACTCAGATTTAACAACATAACCAGAAACATTGTTGATTAATGCTCTCAATGGAATAGCGGCACCAGTTTCTGGGTCGGTGACAATGATTCTGATTTCGGCAGCAGCGACTCTTAATCTCAATAATCTTTTACCAAATCTTTCCAAGAAGCCACCGAAAGCAGATTCGACATCTTCTGGAGTAATATCAAAAACAGAAGAGAAGTTGATGAAAATATGGTTCAAATCGGAATTGGAGGTATCAATAATTTCCAAGTTGTCCAAAATATCAGACATTAAACTGTTAGCTTCAGTTTTCAAGTATTCAGTAATGCTGATGTCGTCTCTAATTCTACCAGTTCTGATAATACCTCTTGTGAAAAATCTCTTATCGACAGAAGAGTTTTTAGCAATAGCTTCGTAAACATGAATGTTTCTGTTATCGGTGAAAATTTGTTTAACATTGAAGTTGGACATTCTTCCCATTTCCAATTGGAAAGCCAAAGCTGGTTCGACATGTCTAATGGTTTCGTCTTCTTCGTAGTTTGGACCTCTGAAAGTGTAGTATTTTGGATAGCTACCATCTTTGAAAGAAAAGGAGAAAGTAATTCTTCTAATAGCAGAGTCAATCAACAGTTGTTTGTTAATGGTCAAAGTTTCTTGAATTTTAGACAGAATTTGTTCATCATTTTCGAAACCATCAGTAGAGGAAATAAAAACATTAGCAACGTTGCTCAAAGTAGAATGGTTAGCAGATCTGTTTGGGGCAGGACCATTGGATTGTTTACCAGCAGTAATGGTGCTCAAACCGTTGACCAAAGCATTATCAACTTCGTCCAAATGTTTGGCAGCAACTAAAATACCAGTTCTCAAAGATTGACTGTCACTGTTACCAACGTAACTCAAATCAGAAACAGACATTGTTCTGTTCATAAACATTTTAGATTTGAATTGAGGATTGGAGATCAGAGATTCGGAAGGCAATTGGAATTTCCATTCAACAACTGGGGAACCTTGAACTTTATGGTGTTTGACATCACCAATGCTATAAGCGGTGTAGGCTCTTCTGATGTAAACATCAGCAGCAGCAGAAGCAACATCAGAATCGCTGTCGTTCAAAAATTGAGTTAAAACATCAAAAACAATGTAATTAGAGTCAATTAATTGTTTCAAAGTGATCAAATCAGGTTCAGATCTTTTAGTAATACCAGAACCGTAAGAAGTTTCAACAACAGAAGTTTTCAAAATGTGCTCAATTTGAGTGGTTCTTTCAGCAACAGAAGGCAAAGCACCTTGAATCAAAATTTCTCTTGCTTGCAAAGCAACTTTAGCAGAAGTTTTGGATTCCAATTCAACAATTTTGTTTAATGGAACGGACAAAATGGCAGCAATTTCAGTGTGCAAGTGACACAAAGGTTGGTAGTGTTTCAAAATGGCCAAAATCAAATTGTTTTTAGCAGCGACTCTGGAATGAGACAAAACAGTTGTGACAACAGTTTTCAAAGAATCTGGGTTTTCGTCTCTCAATCTTAAAATAATGTCTTCTTCTCTAATGTTGGAACCACTGAATAAGTTTTCAACTTGATAATAATCATTCAAAAAGTTGGCAAAAACAGCATGTTCATGATGTTCCAACCCATTGGCGTATTTAGAAGTGATTTCTAACAATGGAGCAACAACAGCCCCAAACAAACCATTAGTTTTAATTTCTTCTTCAACGGCGTGTTCCAAAATTTTAGCAATTTGTTGAGCCGGGAACTCGGCTTCTCTCTTTTGAGATCTTTCAACTAATTGCTCTAATTGTTCATCTAAAGCTTGTGGCAATCTAGAGTGTAAAGCAGAGATTTGGGCATTCCATTCACAGTATGGCAATTCTGGGTTTCTCAAAACTTCAATCAAGCTTTGTAGAGAAGTGTTCATGACAACTTGGTTATCGTAACCTTTCAAAATGTTTTCCAAAGTGTTAACCAAACTTTTAAATTTGTAGGATGGTTTAGAACCTTCAACAATAGGAGCACCAAATTCAGGCAACAAACCTTCATATGGCAAAGCATGTTTAACTTTGGATGGATCGTCTAAGTTCAAAATGGCTAAGATGTCACCAGCAACAACGGTGGCACCTGGTTGTCTCAACAATTGAACCAAACCACTTTCTTGAGCAATCAATGGCATTTGCATTTTCATAACTTCGACTTCAGCGTATGGTTCACCAGCAGAAATGTGTTCACCGTTTTCAACTAAGAATTTGACTAATTTACCTGGAGATGGAGTTCTCAATTGGGTTGGGTCGTTTTCAACTTCTAATAGGGTGGTTTTAGAGTCGATAGACAATCTAGTGGCACCAACTTCTTCTTTCCAGTAAACAGTGTGGGATTTACCATCCAAAGCCATCAATAAACCACCATCGGATAATTTTCTAACACCAACTTCACATTTGGAACCGTTAATGAATAAAGTGTATCTGTCATCAGCAGATTGGGCGACAGTGAATTTGTATCTTTTAGCTTCGTGAATAAATTCAATTGGGTACATTGTTTTCAAAAAGTTTTTGCTTGGAACTTGACCTCTTTTCAAAGAAGAAATGTATTCGTTTGTGTCTTCTTCGCTTGCAATGAAAGCTTTAGTGGCAGCACCACAAATAACGGACAAAGTAGCATCTGGTTTTTCAGCAGTCATTTTTTGGGAAATCAAGTCATCTAACCAACCAGTAGTGATGGTGTTGTCTTCAAAATCTTCAGTTTCCAGCAACTTAATCAAATATTCAACAGTAGTTTTGAAATCACCTCTAATAGATAATTCTTTCAAAGCGACAACCATGTGTTTTCTGGAAGCTTCTCTGTTTTCACCAAAGGAAAAAATGTGACCAAATTGGGAATCGGAGAAAGAATGGATACCACCACTGTTACCGACAGAGAAATAACCCCAGACGTTGGAAGATGATCTGAAGTTCAATTCTTGGATGGAACCACCGGAAGGTTTGAAACCTTCATTTGGATCTTCAGAAGTAATTCTACAAGCGGTACAGTGACCTTTTGGTTGTGGTCTTCTTTGGACACTTAGGGAGCTTTCAGAAGAAAAGTCAAAATCAATGTCAGAGCCAGTTTTTGGATCAACACCGTAGTACATTCTGATGTCTCTAATTCTGTGCATTGGAAGACCCATAGCAATTTGTAATTGGGCAGCTGGCAAATTAACCCCGGTGACCATTTCGGTAGTTGGATGTTCGACTTGCAATCTTGGGTTCAATTCCAAAAAGTAAAATTTGTCGTCATCGTGAGAGTATAAATATTCAACAGTACCAGCAGAAACGTAACCAACCAATTGACCTAATCTGACAGCAGCTTTTTCCATTTCAGTGAAAGTATCTGGTTTAGCAATGGTGACTGGGGCTTCTTCGATGATCTTTTGATGTCTTCTTTGAACAGAACAATCTCTACCAAATAAAGAGATGTTGGTACCGTATTGATCGGCCAATAATTGTACTTCCAAATGTCTGGCGTTACCGGCCAATTTCATGATGAAAATTGGGGAACCTGGAATTTCGTTAGCAGCTTGTTTGTATAAACTAACAAATTCGTGTTCGTTTTCAACTTTTCTGATACCTTTACCACCACCACCTTCACTGGCTTTGACCATGACTGGGAAACCAATTTTTTTGGCAATTTCTAAACCTTCTTCTGGAGAAGTACAACAACCTTTGCTGTAAACTTCATCGGTGACGGAAACTAGACCGGTTTCTTTATCTAAATGAACTTCTTCAACACCTGTACCGGACCATGGGATACATGGGACTTTGGCATGTTGAGCAACAATAGTAGAGGAAATTTTGTCACCCAAAGATCTCATGGCATTACCTGGAGGACCGATGAAAATAATTTTTCTTGGAGAAGCAGCTAATCTTTCTGGCAACAATGGGTTTTCGGAAGCGTGACCCCAACCAGCCCAAACGGCATCGACATCGGCTCTTTCAGCCATTTCAACAATCAAATCGACATTGGCATAATTGTTGTTGTTGGTACCACCTGGAACTTCGACATATTGGTCCGCCATTCTGATGTAGTCGGCGTTGATTTCCAAATCTTCTGGGGTGGCCATAGCAACAAATTGAATCATTCTTTCATCGCCAAAAGTTTCATAGGCCCATTTTCTGACGGATCTAATTTCTTTGACAGCAGCAATACCATTGTTGGCAATCAAAACTTTTTTGATAACAGTATGACCACCATGAGATTTAACGAAATCTTTCAATGGGGAGTCGGCAACTTTGTCAACGGTATTTAAACCTAAAAAGTTACTTGGTAATTTTGTATGTTTGGATGTATAATCAGTAACTTCGAATTCAGTCATTTTTCTTTTATCTAATGTATAAAATCTGTTTTGAGTGAATGTATTGTATAATCTATAATTGATGGATTTGTGATGACAGGCAGTAGTAATGCGTTTAGTGTTTTGTTGAGGAACAAATAATCTACCTATTGATCTTTTAAAACTTGTTAGTAACACTTTCGGTTATTTGATATATAGGTTGAAATCTTTGTTAAAATAATTTCGATTATTCTTTTTTATTTTTTTAGTTTTGTTTGTATTCGAATTTAATATGGATGAAACAGTACAATAGTGTATTGAGTATATTTTTTTAAATTTGAATATGAGGAAGGAGAAACTTTCAATTGATTAGGTGAAAACAAAAAGTGTTTGCTTGTTTGTTTGTTTGTTTGTTTGTTCTGATTGTCTTTCTAAAGATTGAGTGTTTGCTTGGCGATTATACTTGAATTTTTCTTTAACACATAACACTCTCTATGACAAAAAGTGAATAAGTAAAACAATATATTCCCTGAACGAACGCGTTATCAAGGTAGTCATAGCAACACCAACCAGGCGCCACTATGACTACAACCAAGGACAGAAAATTTAGGATTCACAGGACATAGCTCAAATTCAGTGTTGATCAATTTATACCTCCATGTTCGGATGTTATATAAATAACCATTGTGAAAATTGAAGATTATCCAAACTAGCTATAGGGATTATTATTTTTTCAAGTTTTTTTTTTTTTTTCCATTATTATTCTTTCTTCAGTTTCTTCTTCCCATTGAACATTCTGCGTAGTTTTCCAAGAATTTGGTTTAAAGAAAACCATTTTCATGGCAAGATTCGCAGGAACAAATACCCACTAGAATAATTTCCACATAAAAAAAATTATGTCACTGGTTGTGTTTTGGGTTTTTTTTTTTGCATTTGCTAAGAAAGACCAAAAATTGTTGATAATTTTCGTTGGGAGAAAAAAATTGAAAAGAAAAATATAAAAATCGAAAAAAAAAAAAAAAAAAAAAAAAAATAAGCTGGCGGAAACAATTTTGGTGATGTCAGTGTACATTTTTGTTGAACGTATAATCTTTAAAAACATTGCACAAAGTGTGGTATATTATGGTCACTAAGATTTTGAAGAGAAAGAAAGAAAAAAAAACTCAACTGTTCGTACATGATTTAACCACGTGGTTGAGTTATTACGTAGAACACCAGTGTTGTTTTTTTTCCAACTCTTGTCTTCACTTGTATTATATCCGTATGATAATATTTGGTCTGCTGGAATATACCAGCTTTAATAAAGCAAATGAAAAAATATGGAAAATTGTTGAACAAAATTTTGGAAATGAAAAAAACCCACCAGAAAAACCAAAGTGATTTGTGTTTGTTTTCCTTTATCATTTTGTATTTATTGTGAAAAAAAAAACAAAATCACATAATATACTTTGGTGAAAAAGTATACGACTGGTCACATGCTCAACAACCCTTTTTTCTCTTTATTGATTCTTCATCTCTTAAATTACTTCTTCCAATATTGTACACCAAACGATGACTAAAAAACCATGTTGTAAAGCTAATAAAAAAAAAAAAGAAATTAAGCAATGGCCGATAAAATACCACAATTTCAACCTCTAATTGAAAATCGCGTCCAACTCAATTTCCAACCAATAAATCACTACATTGTAGTCCGTCTCCCTTGTACTCCAAATAAATGATCCTTACTCTTGTACTACTTTCAATTGACTAATAAACGAGAAAACAAAACTAAAAATAAATAATGAAAAATGAAAACCACTTAATCTAGATTGTATCTATTTTTTTAAAAAATTTGATGACATACTGTTTTAAAAATCTCTTTTTGTCTCTTTATAAATTGTTTTAATTGGAATATGATATAGTAATAATGTGTTGGTAATAATCTCACAAAAATGTCTGTTAAAAACTCCTTGATTGATTAGTTGTTTGTTTGTTTGTTTGTTTGTTTGTTGTTTTGCTTGTTTGTTAAGGTCTTTTGTTTTTATTCTCTAGCTCAAAAGCATAAGGAATGTACATGTTACTAGACACTTTCAACATAAACATCACACATTAACACCATGTTATATATATGTATCTTCATCCAAGTAAATGGGCGGTTAAATTTAAGCCATGTCCATCTTCAAACTAGTTGTATAGTGTATGTGTGCTCTAGTTGAAATCTTGTTACTATCTAAAAGAAAAATCAGTATTTTTCTACGTTTGTTTCTATTCTTTTTTTTCTTATGATCATTGTTAGCCTATATTTAGTTAATATATGAGAAATGTTTCATCCTACACAACTAGAGGGCTATCTAAATTTTGTACGTAATTTTCTATTGTTCATCAAAAAAATTCAACAATTTTTTGTTTCCAATTTTCACAAATTTTCACAAATTTTCATTTTTTTTTCATTTCGTTGTCATCGCAGTTTTCCATTGCGGTGATTTTTTTGGTTTTTGTTATAAGGGTAAACCAGATGTTGAGATTTTAGAATCTATAAAAACCCAATAAATCCCAATGAAAACACCAACGAAGAGCCAAAAATTGGCATGAAATAATTGCAATTTTTGTTGAGATGTGAAAAAAAAAGAATCATATAGTAGAGATAGAGAGGTGTGTGCTCGTGTCTTTACTAGATTGCATTATATACAGTTGGTGGTACGTATGTGTACAAGGCTTTTCCTTCAATGATCTCCCAAATCTCCTAACAATCACTAATCTTTTTAGTCATCTTTGTCGGATAGTGTCAGAACTATACCGAAGGTCTGACTGATTTCAGTGGTTTCATGCTGGTTCAGGGTAACAATTATACCTAGAATAGCTCAATACCAGCACTCCACGTGGCCTGTTTGAGTGAGAGAGACTACTTTGTCGTCGACGACATGAAAAAGAGTGAAAACTTTTCTCTCTAATACTTTTCAGTCGAAGGTAAAAGTTT